>JBBKCR010000038.1:29337335-29347450 GCA_037577295.1 Ladigesia roloffi | reverse complement strand
CCCTGCCCTTCTGTTGTTGGCTTTTTAAAACTTAATTTAGTTTGATGCAAGTTCTTCTTCATGTCTGCATTTCGCTCGAGATCTCACTACGATGTTTTAGCTTACGTGAAAAAAACAAACGATCAGTCAGCCGGCTTTCCCGACTCTCTGAATCTGAATCTGTAGCGGAACGTGACGCCCGGCGCCGAGGCCTCCAGAGACAGATAGTGGTGGTTATTTTACTTGAATGTGAATTTAATTGGGAGAAAATACAGACGACATATGGATTCGGGCACGGACAAGGTTCTGTGTTTGGTATTGATCATCACTGCTGGATTTCAGCTTTGACTAATTAGAAATTTCGGGAAAAAATACCAAGGACATGACCCTGGTGTCCTCATTGGTAGTTATGGCACAGCACATAGACTCTTTATTAGTACATGTTGTTTAGCACCCATAACCCATGTGTTTGGTGGCGCCCCCTGTCTGTTAGATGGAGTATGTTCACTCCGTATTTCGAAGTGTGTGACGCCGCAGGTTCCACCTCTGTGAGGATCCAGGGATCCTGCTGTCCCAACCGCTGCCTCGCCGACCAGGAGTTCCAGGTATGACCGGGTCTCGGGTTATTCACCGATATTGGTTTGGTGTGAATTTTAGCTCGTCTCTGAAATTCTAACATTTAACATTCTCAATCCTAAACCCCCCTCCCCCAATGTTGGATCCAAGAAAAAATGCATTTAATAAATCAAAAGATGCATTAACCCAACTCAAAATATTTTTTTCACAAGGATTTTTTGTTTAGACCATATCTACAAGACTGGTAGGGCAGAGTTTATGAACACAATTAACAAATGACCAAAATGTGGTTAAACTGAGGATTTGCTGATGTCAGGAATAAATTAAGAACATTCTGTCAATTTCAGGATTTAACGTTTAAAGAGTTATGATTTTGGGAAGCAAAGTGTTTTTAATGTAAAAAAAACCCCAAAAGCAAAAAAACATTTAGTAAATTTCAATGCAAAGTCCTGTTGAATATGGGATTTGTATTATATTTCTTGTAATATTTTGGAAAAAGGATGGTTTGAAGAATAAGACATTAATATATACATTAATGCAAAAGTGATGTGAAGAATATTTATTTATCTCACAGTAGATCGTACTGAGACATAAGCCTCACCGACAGGCCCGTGCTACATTAATAAAGACCTGGACGCAGTTAGAACAGGTTGAGTTCAGGTTTGAGGATGTAATTATGGAAAAGATTCGAGTGACTATTCACTAATTTAAAGAAAAAGATGTCTTGGGCGATCTAGGGAAAGATGAAAAATGTGTAAAATGTTTCGTCAAACAAGAAAACTTCAAAACAATCAAAGGTGTACTTACTGTGCAATTTAAATATACACATTTTTACATTGTTTTGTTATTTATTTATAGATCCAGTCTGTACACATATATTCAAGTATTCATTTCTATTTTTACTCTCATTTATACTATTGTTTTTTTATTTTCACTGCTCTCTGTTCTATCCACTTTCTGCCATGACTATGCAGAGTTCCCACTGGGGGAATAATAAAGGTTTATCTTCTATTCTGCTCTGTGTTTTCAGGTCGTCTCCATGGTTGGGGAACACATTGGAACGGTGTGGAAAAAGTGGCCGGGCTACAATGAGGACTGTAATTTGGACCATGAGCACTTTGGCTTGGACAGTAAGATCAACCTGCCACATTTCATTTCAGACAGAGAGTCGTGAGCTCTGCTTGAGCTGAAATCGTGGTATTTTGTTTGAATCCGGTAGAAGTCTGTGGTCAGTCTGAGGAGTAATAACACTGAACCCAAACCTGGAGAAGTTACATTTACATTCAAGTTGTTTATATCAGACGCTTTTATCCAGCGCCACTTTCATTCCCTACATACAGGGGGCAGTCACCCTGGAGCAGCTTGGGGTAAAAGGTAGTGATCGACCGATATTGACTTTTTATTACCGATACCAATTATTTGCATGTTTATAGGCCCGATAAACAATATTCAGAATGATATTTATTTAATATTATACTTCAGTTTTCAACACAATTATTACAGCACCACCGAACTGAACAAATTGTTTTATTTGTAATAATCACTCCCTCCTTGTATACAAATCAAAAAGTGCAAAAACCCCCCCAAAAATCCTAAAAAAATAAAATAAAAATGGCCACTGTTACTAAAGTATTTAATGGTGCATAAACTACAAATCTACAAACTACAAATAACTACACATTTATGTAACACATCTAATGTGTGCATTAATAGCTGTTATGTTTAATAAGGTTTACTAAATATAGGAAAGCAAGTAAGTATACTTTACCTATGCACGCATTTTCCCCTCAGACGCCTTGCTGCAATGGTGATCATGCATATAATTCTCATAACACCCACCAGATGGGTAATATCGGTAAACCCAATATTACAAAAACGATACCCGATTATGGTAAAATGCCTGAATATTGGGAAAATTATCAGTAAATTGATATATCGGTTGATCTCTAGTAAAGGGTCTCGCTCAGGGACCCAGTGGTGTACTGAAGGTAGTATTTGAAACCATGACCTGGACCTGAGGCAGGGATCCTACCCACCTCCACCCCAAACCAGTGTTCAGTAAATGGGGCAGTTGGTAGTCTAGTGTTAAGGTAGTTCAGAAGGTTGTGGGTTCAAATCAGACGTTTGTGGTTTTGAATCAGAAGATTGTGTGTTCGAATCAGAAGGTTGTGGTTTCGAATCAGAAGGTTGTGGGTTTGAAACCCAACTACTAGTGTCATCACAGATGTATCCTTAATTAAGGTATCGCCCCACACACTGCTGCCTGGCGCCCCCTTTTGGTGGCAGCCCACTGCTTCACTTGTAAATGGGTGCTCTCGGTGTTTGTCAATATAAGAGGCCACTTTTTAAAAAATAAAGCCTTTGGAAAGCTGAGATTTCTTCCATTATAACCCAGGATGGACTGACAGAGCAATACCCGATTCATGGACGATGTAAATTTCTAATCCGGACTCGCTTCCTCCTGAGATTTCAAACACACCAACAACTGGATTGCCGCTTTATGGCTGATGATTCTGTCTCTTTCTCTCAGTTCCTCAGGATCTGAGTGTGGAAACCAAACTGCTGCTGCTCGCCGCTACGTTTCTGCTGGTGAGTTTCTCTTCTATCATGCTAATCTGAATTTAAATCTTTGTGAAGACTAAATCACACATTTTCCTCCTCTGCAGAATCACATGTTTTTTGAAATGAGCTGAATCTGCAGGACGCAGAAGTACCTGAAGTGGGAAGTCTGGACTGAGACTCATCACACTTTCATTAATGACGCAAAACACACAAGCACACATACACACCACAACACAACAGCCATAAACCTTCACAGCAGCCAAGAATTGAAACTTGATTTTTCGAAAAGGGAACAAAAAATTAGCTCCATGCCTGAAATTTTAAAAACGTTACTTTATTTAGAAAAATTATTAGTGTTTTTAATCCTCTACCGTCATGTTTGTCTTACTTATGGTACTACTCTAAATATTTGGGAGTTTCTCTAGTTCCTAAAACACCTGGATGATTTGGTTGGAAACAATAGGGTGTATTCTTGAAATGTTCAAAAGGAAGCCATCAGATTTTTTCCCCAGTGGTTTCCTAACCATTAACAAAATTAGGAAGTAAAAGAAGAAATGACCAACCCACGTTCTGATCTTTTTTTGTTGGGACCACTTTTGTGAGGGAACATCTCTCTAGTCCCGTTGTTTTGACTCTTCGTGGTAGGAATCACTGTAGCAAGGCTCCATACAAGGTTAAATATATATTAATAAAATAAATATTAATAAAAAGCTTTGCGAACGGTTATGTGTTGGCGTTTTAAATTCTGTTAATGATTGGCACTGTACTAACGGATTAAAAGGAACAAGAGAAAAAAGTAACTGTTTTTGATATTTTAATGTATTTTGACATTTATGAACTTAATTCCAATAGTTATGTTGGAACGCTGCTACCACTAACCTGCCCCAAAACGAATCCCAGTCAGGCTACACTGTGCAAAAAGGCCATTAAACTAACGGGAACAAAAACAGAAATCACAGATAATGCTGGAGCATCTACAAAAAAACAAAACCCCAAAACAAAAAATACTTTAAATCCTCAGAAGCATTTTTAATGTGAGGAGGACATGTGGGGGTGGAGTTTGGGCATGGGGGCGGGGTTTGGCATTTGGGGAGGGGTTGCTGTGTGCATGTAAATCTCGCCCTTTTAGGGGGTGGGGGTGTTTGAAAACCCCTGTTGAATCTTAAATCTCTGGTGAAAGAATCCACTCCACTTAATGGATAAAACACACACCAATGGAAAGCCGCTCCGGGTTTTCCTCCAACTCACCACCATGGTCAGTGCAGAGACAGGCTGCTGGGATTTCCTGTGGTGTGTGTTCTTCTATCAGTTTAGTGGATTGGATTATTAATAATTAGGAAATGTGAGGGGGACACGCCCCCCTCTGGTTGAATGGCGATTATGCCCATGTCCAAATGAGTCCAGACTGTATTCCATCCTCAACTCTCGGAAAAACACACCAGTCCACCCCCCAGTTAGCAGCAGCTGCATATTCAACATTTATTGCTATCATCAGTCAGTCACAATCAAAACATTCCCTCAAACACAGCACCTCCAGCACCGTCTCTGAGGTCCAGGCAGTGTGTAGGAGACCCACGGGGGCCAGGCTGGTCCCGCTGGTCCCCGGTTCGAGGGTTAAACGCTGGAGAGGACGCAACGTCCCCAGACTCTCGGTCCCGGTGGAGTCACAGACAGTCCGGCAGAGGCACAGTGCGATAGGCAGCGACGTCTCAGGCTTCCACGCCCGCAGCTCCTCGCAGAAAAAGATCCCGCCCTCCTCCGATAACATTAGAAATATATTTCTTTTTCGTCTTTTTACAACAGTTCTAGATTCGGCATCGTTTCCGTTTTAACACTGTAGTTAAAATACTGCACTATAGTAAAATGTAACCCTGTTTGTTACGATGTAAAATAAAACAACTCTTTTTTTTTTTTTTACACATATAAACGGGAGTTATATGTGCTGCTTTACATTCTAGGAATAAGAAGCTAATTCAGGTAAATGTGGTGTTTCTGTACAATGATCCGGCGTCAGTCGGCCTCTTCAGAGTCGCGGTGACTGCGGTGGTCCGGACCTCCGGCGGTGCAACCGGCTCCTCAAACGGCCTCCGACTCCGCATCCAGCAACCAGTGTCCATTTTTTTACTTTGTTTTTAAAATCGTGATAATTGATACATGAGTTTATCCCTTAGAATGTCTTCTTCATCCACATAAAAGTGAACTGAACCTAAAAATTAAAACCAAAAGTTAGATAAAGTGTCACCTTTATATCTGTATTATGTTTATATGAGCTTCGGCAGAGTGTTCTAGTGCGAGTGGTATGATGATGAATGTGAAAGAACTGTAACTTGGGTGCAT
The DNA here is from genome assembly GCA_037577295.1 of Ladigesia roloffi. Classification (NCBI taxonomy): domain Eukaryota; kingdom Metazoa; phylum Chordata; class Actinopteri; order Characiformes; family Alestidae; genus Ladigesia; species Ladigesia roloffi. Next base: position 29,341,996 of record JBBKCR010000038.1, on the reverse strand, counting down.
ATAAAAACAAATGTGCCTCACTTTTAAAAAATAAAAAGCTTAATTCAAAGTAGCACTGCTTCGTCCATACAGTCTATTTATGGAAAGTGTGTCACCAAAGTCATGATGCATTTACATAAGGGACGCACCGAAATTATTTTTTGGCCCGAAACCACAAACCGAAAATGAGGAAACACTTGGCCGAGAACGGACACAGAAATAAATTAAATTACTAAAAGAATAAATCTGTTACAGAATTACGAAAATATTTTTTAGCATTCACAGTGCACTGTTCTTCATACTCCACATACTCCCCAAAACGACTTTCCACACGTCTTTCTTAGAAAAATACAGAAATCCAATCTGGTGCGAGCAGGCTGTTGTTGCGTCATCTGAGTCAGAATTGCGATTTTGATAGAAACCTGGTCAGAGCCAGGAGATGGTGGGAATGTCCCCAAAACAGAGAGGAGGTCCTGGTCAGTAGTGGTATGTGAGCACTGCTCGACTCTGACCTGGGGTCAGCAGATAACAGGACCAACATCTGTCTGAAGTAAAGTGTTGTCAAACGTGAACAGTACGAAATTCGTTCTCTGCATTTAACCCATTAAACCCATTCACCGAGTGACGCAGTGGGCAGCCTGGAACTCAGGGCCTGGGTAGCTGTGTTTGGGGACTGTACATTGCTCAAGGGTAACTCAGTGGTGCCACTACTGGTCCTGGTATTTGAACCCACGACCTTTTTGAATCACAGGGCCAACCCCCCATCCACTACGCCACCAGCTGCCCGAAGATGGACGTGAAATTCAGCTACTCCTGCTGAACTTCCCACCCAATTAATTTCTCTCTCCAATTCATGAGGTTCTAGCTCACGGGTCCGGACAGTTTACCAGACACAGGGTAGCCAATCAAAACCGAGACCATTTACATTATCGGTCAGAGACTTCCATTTAAAAGCCTTAAAAAAACATGACGCGCATGAAAGACGCAGGATGTGTGGACTGTGAAATATGGCAGTAACAATAGGGTTCTGCTGTTCTAGGCAGCTCCTACCCCATGCATAGTTCTTGGTAAGGAACTAGCGGCCACCACTAGCGTTCACCAGACCATGGAAATCCTCCCAGGCCCTGTGAACAAACACACAGACTCTCAGAGGGACAGCAACACGGTTTAGGGTGGAAAGCGCACTGCTTGACGCTGCCTGTGTGAATCTGGTGTGTGTGTGTGTGTTTGTGTGTGTGTGTCTAGGCATCCTGAGGGTGCGTGCAAGGCGGAGTGTGTGTTCAGGTACTCACTTGATGCTGTCGGTGTGTGTTTTGTACTCCATGATGGTGTTGGGCGGCAGGTTGAGGACGCGGCGCAGCGTGTCTCGGATGCGGGCAGTGGTGGCCTGGTCGCTCGCGGTTTTGTTCCAGATGGATATGATGTCCTCCTACACACACACACACACGCACATGCGCACGCACACACACACACACTCAGTCAGACCCTTCCCATCAGCGTTTAACTCTCAGAAGCCGCTGTACTGGTTTTACCCGCCCTGACACACACACACACACACAACTTTTTTAAAAAAATCTACGTGTGTTTAATCAAACACGAGAAAAGAGACAAGACAAACAAAACATACTTTTAAAGAATGATCAAATTCATCCAAATTATACATTTTAACACAGAACGTTTTTCTTTATTTACTGAATTTATACAGACAGTGTATTTCTTAACTATGACGTATTAATCCTTGGTTTAGATTTCAGCCAAATCAGTAAATCATTTTGTAGATTGTGTGAATGACTCTCGCCCACACCTCATTTCTCTTTCTCTACTTTGGCTTTTGGGTCTTTTTGCTTTAGGGGCTCTTTTAATTTTAAATATTATCATCTATCTATATTTCAATGTATCTTTTTTACTTTTTGTGGTACATTATATTAAAAGCATCATCAATTGACATTTCTATATATTGTTTTTTTTTTTATCTTAGTCTTGCTATGGTGAATGACTCAGCAACTTCTTTACACGAAAATAATATTTTTATTTTAATGATAACTAGACTTGCTTTAGAAGGAACAGAAGCACTTCCCTCCTTCCCAGTTCCTGGGATCCCCCAAGAAGGAAACAAAAAAGACATTTATGCTTTAAGGAACGTTTTGAGAAACTGTGGATGATTTAATGAATCACTTTTTGAAGCTCCAAGTTTGTAAGCTGTGAAATTAACAGGATCTGAGGTGTGTGTGTGTGTGTGTGTGTGTGTGTGTATGTAGGGATGGGCATTCTATCGATGCCGCTTATTGATTCAGTACTTTACCGGTACTTCACCAGGTCTTTTTGTTGTGTTTTTAATAAAAAAACTGAATCAAATTGAGAACAGAATAACAACACTTTACCCCAAACTCTAACCCAAATCTGATAAAGTTGGAAGCACTACAAATTAATTTTTAGATAAGCTCTGCTTTATATTTCTTAGCTTATTATTATTTATCTATTTTAATGCAGTACAAGTCATTTTAATGTTCAATATTTATTTAGGCTACTGCATAAAATACTCTAAATATTTAACCTATGAGTAACTGAATGTGTGTTTATGAAATTATGAACATTGTAACACTGATTGTGATGTTTATGTCATATTTTAAACTAGTATGTGCGAGTCCTGGTCAGAGGATCCAGGGTTGAACGGGAATGAGGAGTCAGGCCGGGCTGGTGGATCGTGTGGGTGTGTGTGTTCTAGTTCAAGTGCAATGTTGTGGTACCTGGAACCGAACCGAGACCACGGCTCCACAGATCTCCTCCCCCACCATGAACTGCTCCCCCAACATGGCTAAGATCAAATTCTCCCAGCAGCGCGAGGCCAGACCCTTACGCAGCCGGATGATCCACTTCCCCCCGCTCTTGTTAGCATCGTCCTGCAGAGAGAGGGAAAAGAACAGAGTAGAGGAAAGAAAGAGGGGAGAGGATGAAAAGGTAGTAAAAGAGAGAGAAATGAGAACAGAAAAGACAAATAAAACATCTACACACACAAGAAATTCTCTCAGTTTTATAAAAAAACAAAAAACAAAACCTTAATTATGTTGTATTTACCAGATATAAAAACAGACTTCAACAATTACAGAATTATAATCAAAAATCTGGTGCTGGTTTTGCATTCATATTGACATTTACGTATTAGGGCTGTAACAATATATGATACAAAACCGAAATCGTGACACAGACACACCCCTTCCAACTCTTTCCTGTATACAGTTCCTGCCCAGAAACTTAAGTTTTTCACCGTAATAGGAGGATTTTCCCATCAAAGGGTCTAAGGCAGTGGTCCCCAACCCCCGGGCTGCATGGAAAAATTACAGTATTTCCTTTTGATTTACTATCAGAGACTAAACAATGTTTTATTTTGAAAAATCAACCGGATTTCTTATATTAAACCAGGTAGTGACGAAATAAAGTTTGGGGACCACTGATCTATGTATCAACAGTCACCCCCACCCTGGTCCACAGTAAAATTGTCAAGTTTTGACCAGTCCGCGGTGATAAAAATGTTGGGGACCGCTGGTCTCAGGGTTTCAAAGAGCTCTCCAACAAGTTTACAAACATTCAAGCACAGACAAACCATCTGTTTGCTAAATTGATTCGCTGTGAGTACATGTAAGTTTTGACACTGGGCTTAAAAGTGTGTATAGGCTGGCTGTGTTGTGATAAAACTGCTCTGGGCTGGAGTCTCTGTGTAATTGTTTTTATTGTGTTCTAAGTGAGTTTTGTGGCTCCGGGCAGCTGGGCGGAGTTTCTTTTGTTTGAACAGAGTGGTGAACCGAGAGAGACGAGTCGACGCTTCCAACTCAACTCTTCGTGCGGTTCACCGAAGCCTCGTGCTCAGTATGAATGGAAAGGAAGCGATGTTTTAAGCCAATATTGGTTTGTAATTTTGTGGTAAAGATAAGGAGGCTCCAAACAAAATGGTGCCTCAGAACTTTTTCTCTCCTCCACCGCAAATTAATCTTATACGAACCGAATCGTGAGTCAAAAATTGTGAACAGAACCCTTTGTTACATTTTAAAAACTAATGTTTCCACTAAACAATAAAATCTACAATAATTTCTCAGTCCAGTATTACAATAACACTCAAGTATTACAAGTGTGTATTTCACTCACCTCCCACATGGGTTTGATCCCTTCTTTAAACAGGTGGAAGTCGCTGTGGCCAGTCAGATCGCCCGGTCTGATCATGTGACTGTAAAAACGCCAGAACTGCTCCACCTTTGGGACAGAACGAGTGTTAATCTGAGGGAGAACTACCATTTGATTTTTTTCCTTGACAAGTCTTATTATTACTGGGCGAAATGAGACAATATGTAAAGGTGCAATTTAAAATGTGCTTGTTTTCTGGTGCCTCATTACTGTATAGATCTCCACAGTGTTTGGATTATTATTAATGTATTCACTCCGTACACACTTAAATATATAGACTACATTTACACACAGTTTACATACACATACACACTTATCTACATCACAATATACATGTCCATGTTTTATATTTTTATACATTTACATTTACATTTAGGGCATTTAGCAGACGCTTTTTATCCAAAGCGACTTCCATTCCTAACTACAGGAGACAGTCTCCCTTGAGCAACTTGGGGTTAAGGGTCTTGCTCAGGGACCCAGTGGTGGTGCTGGGGGTAGGATTCGAA
>JBBKCR010000038.1:29264402-29282432 GCA_037577295.1 Ladigesia roloffi | reverse complement strand
TCTTTTCCAAAAGGCAAATATTCCCCTTCAGAGTCAGAATCAGCAAAAACATTAACAAGACATTATTTATTAGCCATTTTGGTGTTTTTTTCTTCAAAATCTCAATGAACTGAACTCTCTGGCTGCTGCAGCAGTGATCTGGGACACGGTTCTTCTGCTGTTACATGAAACTTTGAACGAGAAGATGACTTAAAGCCTTAATTGTATTCAAAATATTATTTTATTATGTGAATAATTAATCTAATTAATGCGTTAAATTCCCAGCCCTAGTATTAAGATATTGAGGCAGCGGGTCTAGCCCAAACCCTGGAAAACATGTGTCCCAATACTTTTGTCCATATAGTTTAAGTGTGAAATTACAGTAACTGTCATAGTTTGTATTGCATCTGCAGATAGCAAATCAATTGAGTTTCTGGAACCAAATGTCTGCGAGCTCTACATGCTGCCTATCTTACACCAGTCATTAAGACTACATGTCAGCAAATGAATAACACACAACTGCATATATTATTATAACAATTCACATATATTATTATAAAATTGAATGGGTGAGTAGCTTCAGAACAGCCTTTCGCACATGCAATATCGGTTAATAAACCTGAGACAACCCAGACAGAACCATCATCAGCATAATTGATTTCCATGCTGATGTCAAATGATGAATTAGTTGACATTTTGGTTGAAGGTCAGTCGTCAAAGGCAAACGCATTGTGTTATCAACACTGGAAGGTGTTCATCTGACCCTCAGAGACCTTTCTTTCAAACATGCACTAATTTTGCACCTGCATGTCAAATTACAGGCCGTAGCCTGGGCTATCATTTCTGTGTTGCCAGACAGTCAGAATTGGACTAAAATATGTATCTAAATGTATACACATTCATACGCTAATAAAAAAAAGGCTTTTACGAAGGCACAAGGAAACAAGCTGGACTGTGACCAAGCACATTTTCAATACAAAGTGACCCACAGCCAAGCTAAATGCTTTACTGCTTTCTGATTGGTCAAAGACTTTGTTCATGACTCAGAAAGAGACCATGTTTTCGCCTGCTGTGGTAACAACAATGGAGATACAAACTAACTGGAAAGTCGATGAAGTACAAGCACTACTATCTATTTGGGTGGATGGTAAATTTCAGTGGGAGTTTTCTATGATGCTGTGTGATATGTGAAGGTGTACCAAAACAACAAGTTAGCTGGGTTAGCTGGGTTAGCATGGCTCATAAATGCAGATAAATATTTTTAAAATACTCAACACAAGAGTAAAATAGTAAAGGACTACAAGAACAAACTTTGAAAAAAAACTTTCCTCTGCTTGACAGGTCTCCTATCCTTCTCCAGGCACAAAACAAAACTAGCATGTGATCCAGACTTCCAAATCTAAAGCTTCTTAGTCTCAAAAGAGACAGGATGAAACAAAGGTACGCTGATTGTTGTCCCACGTCTGAACACCCAACACCAACCCCCTTAAACTGACCTAAACCACTAAAAATAACTCTACATCTACCCCACCTCACACACTCCTCACTACTCACACTGATATATGCATTCACATTCCAGGTAAAAAAACCTGTCATATTTAAAGAGACAACCTTATATCTGGCCACCTGTGACAGTAATGTGCAAAACATTTCTTTGTATTAGGTGCTGAAGATGGTGCTTTTGATCCTGACTGAGTATTGGGACGTCTGATCATTACACCAGCAGGGAATTTAATGACACTTAATTCAAACTCTTATATGGAGCTGGTACCCCCCTCTACCCTGCAGCTATAACAGCTTCCACTCTTCTTGGAAGGTGGGGATTTGTGTCAATTCATTCTGTAGAGCATTTATGAAGTCTCAGGCCCTGACACTGGTTCGACTCCATGGACGTGGTTTTGGGACGATGACTACCATGAACACTGGGGAGAAAATTGCAATGCCTGCACATCAGAAACACTGTTACCAAACTATAAGGTACACTGGAAAATCAAAGCATCGCAAAACAATTGCAGACCAGTTAAGGTACTGCAGTTTCTGTTTGCCTGAGAAACAGTGCCTACAGGGGTCTTATAGTTCTTCACCTATAAACTCACCACTGTCAATCTCTCTTGCGTTCCAGCAGGTATCCCCATCAGAAACAGGAGCGGAGCAATTAGCGCTGGCCATAAAGCCCCGTAAATGCGGCCCGGGCAGATTAGACGCGGGGCAGTCATTAGCTGTGCTGCACTAACAATGGAAGCTAGCGTCGCTCTTAAACATCTATCTGTCAGGAGCTCCATTTAGAGTGTGACACGCATGCCAGTAGCGGCCATTAGAGCTGCCTGATAATAAGGGTTATTCACTCACTCATTTCCCGCCTCGCTCTCTCCATCACGCCGCTTTAAGAGAGAGGGGGAGGTAGATGTCGATTTAAAAGGGTGTATAATGAAGACAAACACAAGTGCATTTTGATTTGCTTTCACCTATAGATGTTCTCTGGGGAGAACCATTGGAGGACAGACCCGTGTCTAAAGCTGCTGTTTCGAGACTCCAGGGCGACTCAATCTCATCACCACCTGATACTAAGGCCGAGTGATGTGGCCTGCAAATACTAAATACAATAGAAATAGGAATTCAATCAAGCGGAAAAAAATACAATTAAATAAAAAATAAAAATAAAAAATGTATATTTGCATATGGTCGTAACTGCAAAAGCAATAATACATGGTTATGTGATCAAATTTTGTGGCGGTGATGATACTGATATGATACACCTCATCTCTGTAATACACACACACACAAACACACACACACGCATACATATATGCACACTCACACTTACATAACAACACTCATTCGTGGACTATTCTCATTGTACTGTTCTGTTCTCTTGTATGTTTATGGATGTCATGTTGTTGTTGTCTGAATGATTGATATGGTTTTGCGTATTTGTAGCTGTAAGTAAAAAAAAAAGAAATAGCAATTCTTATTGTCATGGCATTGCTATTTCTTTTTTTTTCTACTTACAGCTACAAATACGCAAAACCATATCAATATATATATATATATATATATATTTACACAACACCAGGCAAAATCTAAGATACCTGGGCACATTATATTTATAATATGTTTAGCTGTGGAGTATATGCTAAAAAGCTAGTATTAAAATATATACAAAAAATATTAACACAGTAAATAAGAGTCTTATGTAAATCTATGTGTTTGCTTAATCATCTCAGACCTCTGCTCATGGAATTTCAGTATTACTCTGTAGTTCTCACCAACTTCCTCAAATACCTGATTCAGCTCAGCCGATACTTCATTAGATTTAATCAGGAGCAGCTGATGGAGTTTTTTACAAAATAAAATGTTGACATTATTTAATCCTTCCTTGTTTGTTTTTATTTAAAGTATTTATTGTGTATTTGCAAGGAGAAAGCACCTCACACTTTAAATGCCTTTAAACAGTTTATGCAGGAGTCGAAGACTTTTGCACAGTACTATATAACTCGATTTATTGAAAACTCCTCATAAAAATTTAATTTTACCCAAACACTGTGACTGGAGAAGTTTCTGCAGCATGTCTGCATTACAAAAGTTCTTTATATTGATTGGTGGTTTCTATTAGAACAACTTCTGCAAAAGTATGGGAAAAATTGCTTTAGGTACAATCGTCTGCTCCTGGCTCTTCTCTGGATCAGGACTTCAGTTAGATGCTTTTTTTTCTGCTTGAATAACGTATATCACTCTTATGTACATCACTGTGTGTCTTAAAAAAAAATTTGGGTTCAGGGACTGGACTGGAAATGAGAGTCTTAGAACCTCCTTCGGTAAGCCTGGAGAACTGCTCCTCAAGACTACATTAAAATACAAGGAAGTCTGGATCTTTGGAAGCAATGTAGAAAAAAAAGTCCTGTTTAAGGCTTTTTACGCAACAAAACACTAAAGCAAGATGCCTTCCAATCAATCAATCAATCAATCAATCAATCAATCAATCAATCAATCAATCAATGAGAACATACCACGATCAGATATTTGATATATGACCCAGCCAAACCTGACACTGTTCTGACATGTTTCCTTATATTAATTAAAAGAACAGAGTCCTTACATTAATGAGCAGTCTCTACATCATCTACCTCTCACTGCTGTGATGTGACTAAGGCTCTTTAGTTTTACGGCATTTTAATGAATCTGTGTCTGTGGTGGTCGTCCAGAGCTGCAGATGCAACTGATAGCGGCGAGGTTGGAGATTTCCTTTAGTATGTGCGGAATAATGGGAGAGTTAATGTTATCTCACTCACTCAGGCTTTTGACCACACTATAAAAACCAGAGCCATAAAACAAGCTGCTAATGGAATTTGTAGAGCAGCTTAAAATGGAAGAGGGGAGCGCCGCGTGACGGCATTTCAAACGAGCCGGTGTCTGCAGGAGGGGGACTCCACGTCCCCCCTCATCCGCAACAGGACGAGCCTTCGGAATCTGTAATAACCGGGACGGAAGTTTGCAAAGGGCTCCCTTACAATGATTGTGTGATGAATGAAAATCAAATTGCTACTAATAAAATAAATAAAAACCAAAAATAAGTAAATAAACAAAATAAAACAACTTGTACAGAAATAAAGTACAACTAAATATTCAATGAAATAAAATGAAACAACTCAAAATAAAACAAAATAAAATAAAATTACTGGAATTACAGACATAGAACAAAAATTATGAATGAAAGTAAAATAAACTATACGGGTATTCAATAAAAAAAATAAATAAAATAAATAAATAAATATAATAACCTGAAATTAATTTATTTACTTAACTAAAATAGCACAGAATTAAGGAATAAATCAAACATAAATAATTAAATAAACAAACATAGATAGATTGATATACAGACAGACAGACAGATAGACAGAGGGATGGAAAGATTAGATAGAAAAATAAATAAATACATAATATTTCATTTGAAATTATAAGTAAATAATATTTAAAATGAACAAAAAGTGAAGTGACCAAACAGCCGAATGTCCCCCATGTTTTCCGCTGCCACAGTGACCCAGAGGGTATAAAGTTCAGAGGGTATTTTAATGCTGCGTTCAGGTGTTCTCCCCAGTAGTGCCACGTCTCTGACTCTCCTGATTACAGTGGCTGGGAGTTTATTTGGCGTTTACAGGCATGACCGTGCGGTTCTGGCTGAGCTGTCTGTAATTGAAAGCTAGTCAGGCTGGGACAAGTGACCCAGTGACAGCCATTACGCAATTAGCTCCAATTTACCCTCACCAAAACAAACAGGCCGACGGGCAAACGCGGCTCCCATAATCCTCCACTCCACCAGGAACAACGGTGGAGCTCGCTCTCAGCACACTCCCACCAAAACAGCCTGCAAGTCTCCTCTTGCTCCGCCTGATGCAGAAGCCTTTAAGCTTTTAATTTATTTACTCTTTTCTTTCTCTTTCTTTCTTTCCTTTGCTTCCCCCCCCAATCCAAACCCGGCTGGCTCGCTCAGACGGAGCAAACGGAAAACCGTGTCAACAGCAATATAATCAGGCCATCCATAACAGCCCTGACAGCCTGACTGTCGAGCTTTCACCACCCGGTACCCGGTTACCCCCCCGCATCCTTTAAACAAAACCCAGAGCGTTTTCCTACAGTCCGAAACATTACAAATAACGAAATACAAATAAAGCACCTACAGAAATAGATCAAGCCTCGTTTAAATGTTCTGCTTGGTCAATAACTTCCCCAGGACTCTCAGTGGTGGGTGTAACTGTACGGAATGTAGAAAGTACTTTTAGAGCGTGGCAAAAGAAATAAAAGAAAAGAAAAGGAAATGAATGAAATGAAATAAAATTCAATTAAATAAACAAACAAACTCCAGGTCATATGCAAAGGGTACAACAAGCTAAGCAACTAGCAAGTTCTGATCTCTGCATCAATTATAACTCATTTATAACTGTATATTAATGATTTATAAAGTGTCTACAACAGGGGTCCCCAACATGGAGCCTGTATGAGTAGCACCCCTGTTCTATAATTGGAACAACTCACCAGTGAGCTGTGTCTAACATTTCATTTGATCCTGTTTCTGTTCTTTAATCACATTTGCATTTTTATTTATATCTACATTAGCCTTATTAATAACTTAATTATAAAATATTTACATCCCTTTATAAAGGCATTCCTACAGTGGTACATTGCAGAATGATAGGAGGGATGGTATGTGTGTGTGTGTGTGTGTGTGTGTGTGTGTGTGTGTGTGTGTGTGTGTGTGTGTGTGTGTGTGTGTGTGTGTGAGTATCTGAAAACTGCTGCTTCTCATATGAAACACAAGTGCAGGGACGTCTCATTAGATTGTGTGTCGAATCTTAAATGTTTTTTTCTGAAGCCTTTTGGAAAAAAAAACACAGCAACCCATCCCAGGTGTTTCCTTTGTTGTGGTGCATTAATGAGCTAAACAGTGTTAGCCTCGGTGCATCGGCGTTCTCGTAGAGCTCAGCACCTTTCAAACGGTCCGCTCCCGACGCTTCAGTTACGTTTCCCGAAAACAAAGTCTCATTATGACAAAATACAAGATTCCAAACAGATTCGGACAAGTCTGGGAGCCAACCCTGCATAGCTAAACAAATCTCGGCTAAAAATCCACATTTAGGCGCAGGCAGCGAGAGCCTGACACAGTCGGAGCAGTAAAAACACTGACGTTGTGGTACGTAAGCACATTTCTGCAAGGTTCCGGCGCCTGAATAAACTGCGCGCCGCTGTCTTTTCCTTATCAAAGCCTTCTCTCGGAGTAAATAAAAAAGGAAACTACAAAGCGAGGCATCGGATTTCGGCGGCTAGAGCCATGCAGCATATGAAGCCACGTCTTCATGGTTTAGGAACTGAACTTTGCCGCGCTGGCAGGGATAGGAGTCCCTAGGCATGCTAAATAATCTGCGAGCTCCTGCTCGGATGGGGGAGAGGGCGAGGGAAAAGCCGAAGTCTCCCCGCTTAAGGCTTTTTCCAAGTTTGTTTGAACCGATTGGCCTCATTTTGAAGGGTAAAAAGTTATTATATATGGTTCAACACAATGATGATCCTCCAGCCCTTTCATCCTGGATTAAAGAAGCAGAGCTCATGGATACTTTCAGACTCACTCGGGCACCGCTGACATTACAGAAGTGTTCAGCTGAAGAGGAGATAGAACGGAAAGAGACTGCAGAGATGAGAACAGAGAATACACAAAAAAGGTAAACATGAAAAAAGAGACAGAGTAATAAGAAAATGAGATGGAAGAATGGAGAAGAGAAGAGAAGAGAAGAGAAGAGAAGAGAAGAGAAGAGAAGAGGAGAGGAGAGCAGAGAAGAGAAGAGGAGAGAAGAGAATGGAAGACAGTGGATTAACCAAAGAGACAGATGGAGAAGAGAAGAGAATGAGATTAGAAGTATGGAGAAGAGAAGAGACGAGAAAAAAAGACACAAAGAGAACAGAAGAAACAAGATGAGACAAAAAGAGAAGTGAAGTGGAGAAGTAGACAAGTAGACAAGTAGAAAGAGAGGAGAAAAGGGTAGAAGAGAGAGCAGAGAGCAGAAGAGACAAAAAGAGAGGAAAAACTAAAGAGATAGAGAAGCGAAGAGACGAGAGAAGATGAGAATAGAAGTGAAGAGAAGAGAAAAAAGAAGAAGAGAAGAGAAAAGAAGAGAAGAGAAAAGACGATAAGAGAAACAAGAGAAAATAAAAGAAGAGAAGAGAAGAGAAGAGAAGAGAAGAGAGGAGAAGAGAAAAGACGATAAGAGAAACAAGAGAAAAGAAGAGTAGAGAAGAGAAAATAAGAGAAGAGAAGTGAAGAGAAGAGTAGAGAAGAGAAAATATGAGAGGAGAAGAGAAGAGAAAAGAAGAGTTGAGAAGAGAAAATAAGAGAAAAGAAGTGAAGAGAAAAAAAAAATTGAGAAGAGAAAAGAAGAGTAGAGAAGAGACAAGAAGAATTGAGAAGAGAAAATAAGAGAAGTGAATAGAAAAGAAGAGTTGAGAAGAGAAAAGAAGAGTAGAGAACAGAAAAGAAGAGCAGAGAAGGCATAATAAGAGAAGTAAAGAGAAGAGAGGAGAAAAGAAGAGAAGTCAAGAGTTAAAACTGCTCATGAATATTTAGAGGACAATTCTGCTGCGGAGACAGAGAGGACTGATGCCGCCTTGCTGGCGGAACTGTCACGCTGCTGGAGAAGTGTTAATGTATGAGCACCTTAAGATACTTATACGGGTGCTTTCAGTCTCCAGTCCGACAGACGGAAACTTTTCTGCCTTTATTTGCATTGTAGCCTTTGAGGGTTACTCTGCAAATGACTAAGTTGTCACCAAAATGAGAGGGTGGGGCAAATAACCTGAATGTGAAATGGGTCGGTTCAAGAATACTGAAATAGTCCAACTCCTGACACAACTAGATCAGCGGCTAAATGCGAGCCGAACTGGATTTCAAGAGCTTTCTTTGGAATTATGCAAAATATATCCCGCCAATCAGAAGCGAGGTCATTAACTTCTGCAAGCCTTGGTGCTCTTACCGGCCTGGTTGGTGGTGATGTCTATGGAGACGTGCTGGGCTGGGTAGGGGCTCTTATTGGTCACGCCATTAACTGCCTGGATCTCGAAGGTGTAGAGAGTGTGTGCCCACAGGTTGCTGATGACCACCCTGGTGTCCGTGAGTCCCAGCTGCTGAGGCACGAAGTCCACGTTGTCGTCGCAGTGCGAGCAGGAGCGGCGGTCCGCTCTGCACTTCTTACACACAATGTTATAAACCACGTCCTCCCGGCCGCCGGTCTCGCGGGGAGGGTGCCACTCCAGGATCACCGAGGTCTCGTTCACGATGGAGATGACGTTCCGAGGGCCAGATGGAACGCCTGTGGAGGGATGGAGGAACGTTTTTAGAGGGAATATGCTTTGAATAAACACTTTTGCTAGGGGTGTCGAATGAATCATTTCGATCAATTAATCAGCTAAAAAATTACGTGTAAAAAAAAGAACCTGTTTAAAATATCAACGTTGATTAATCATAAGATGTGATTTGAAGCCGGTCTGGTGTTCTGCTAAAACATGCAGTGGACTTTTCCACAGGGGAGCATGAATCGATAGACTCTGCTATCAATTTGCGCCAAGGTAGCATTTTTCGACAAGGCAGCATAATTTGTCAGAACACCCGTGCTTGTGTTCTATTATTGCTTGTGCTTAAGTATTTTTCCCCTCAGTATATTAGGTCATATTTTTTATTGCTGTGACCGTTACTGCACATGAAGAGTGCAGAATTATTCAGTGTTGAAAGCCTGTAAAGTTCATTATTCATTTGCTCATGGGCCAAAATTCATTTAAAATGTGTAATATATTTAGATTATTTTAGATTATCCCAAGCATTTTGGTGTCAAACATCTGGAATGACAGGTGGACAATATAAAACCAATCTTCTCCACAGGGATCTGCTGTCCATCCATTCAGCTCCAACAACCACCACTGGGTTTTAGCTTGTGTGTACTCTAGACCAGACTGACTTCACCCACCTGTCCTCCAGACCAGTTCAACAATCCTGGACTACCTGCATATGCTGACCTCCCTCCAAGCAAATCCTTGACTCTAACAGACCACAACAGAAGCAGGAGAATGTTCTACTTTTGCTATCCAGAGAGTCTGTGGCTCATTAGTGATTGAGTTTGAACATTTTCCTCTCATACTGTTAGCCATCCATTCTTCATCAGAGCCGTGTACTCTTAACCAGGGTCGTGGGAGAGTAGGATTTTATCTGAGCTGTCATAAAACAGAGGGCTGAGATACTCCCAGGTCAGATAAACCAACAAACAGTCACTTACACACTCACACACAACTAGAGGAACTTACACATGGGGAGAACATACAAACTCCACAAAGAAAGGACACTTGGCCTCCATTAATCAAGTGTTGTTCTTTTATTCTTCTTCACGATCTGGTGTCAGAGTCCTCCCAAGGTTTCTACTTTCATAGAAATGAAATGAGAGATGTGGAAGCCTACACGTTGTGTTTTTAAGTATCAAGCATTTTTTAACCCTTTATTGTAAAGGGTTAAACACACACACATACTTACACAAACACATGCTAACACATATTTGTATCTAAATATACATAGTTACGTAATATGTTAAAGTAATACAATAATATATCCTGTAACATAATAAGCTGTAAAGTAATAATATATGAATATATTATTACATAAAAAAACATCTTGATCTCAAAATTCCTGAAATTTTGAATAAAATATCTTAAAAAGTACTTCTTGGCATCAGGCATCTAACAATATAATCTATGCTGCATAATAATTATTATATGCAAAATGTAAAAGAATAACGAAGAACATGACAAGGGATAGCCGTAGGCCCCCTCGGCTATAAAGTCACATAGTTCATTTTTATGATTTTATATATAATAATCACTTATTAATCAGACAGCAGGGCAAGAGAAGGATGAGCACTGCTTTGGTGTCATGGAAACCTGAGAAGAAGACTGTAAAAAGTGTCGAGTTAAGACATGGCCCCAATTTATCATGTCTAAAATGTTCAATTTTTAAACGAGCTCAACGAAGATGAATCATTAAAAAGTGATTATCTTCCTTGAACTCATTTAAGTTGGAGATGTGATAAGCTGGAGGAACCTCTCTTTCTTTCTCTCGATCCAACTTATAATCTCTTTTCAATTGATTGTGAAGAAAAGTTCACATGTCTGCAACAGTGTGTTACCACTGCAGAAGCCTGGGAGCTGTTTCTGTAAGACTCATATCCTCATAATATCGTCCATATATCACTAGTACTGCATATTATTACAGTATAATATATAGTATCGACTTAACCCTTAGGGGTCTACAGTTATTGTCATTTGTTTGGGTTACATAAAAATATCTGGAGGAGTTTTGGGTCTCTTCTGTTATTCTAAGGACATTTTATTCTGGTTTGGTAGAAAGAACATCACCTACTGGTTTGGGAATAGTGCATCTACTGTACCTCACTGTATCTCCCCTGCTTGTATTTCACCTGCCTCTCTACCTTCCTGTATCTCCCCTGCCTCTCTACCTCACTGTACCTCACCTGCCTCTCTACCTCACTGTATCTCCCTTGCCTCTCTACCTTCCTGTATATCCCCTGCCTCTCTATCTCACTGCATCTCCCCTGTCTCTCTACCTCACTGTATCTCCCCTGCCTCTCTACCTCACTGTATCTCCCCTGCCTCTCTACATCACTATACATCACCTGTCTCTCTAACTTAATATATCACACCACCTGTCTCTCATTTTAATCTGTACATCATCCAGCAACCTAACACGCTGCACTAATTTATTACCTTAGCCTTTCCAAATATCTTTTTTCTGGGCCCATAGAAAGGTTAATTTTACTACATGTTTTACTTGAATTACTTGTAGGTGACAAATACAAGATCCTGAATCTTAACAAATCTTGAAGACAGTTGGCTTCACCATCTCCCATCGCTCAGTGTTATGTCACCCAGCACAGACTGACCAATCAGATCAATCAAGGCTGACACTGAGGGGAAGTGGTTTGAGAGTCTGGTGTTAAAACTAGTGAGCAACTCTGAGTGGCTGTTTCGTAAATGATTGCAACAACTCTTAATTACTGCACATCAGGGCAACATTAACAGACAGACAGACAACCATGTCTTTTTAATAACGTTTAATTTTTATATTCTATATACTAGGGCTGCACTGTTCAGGAGATATACCTTTTTTGTCATTTAGGGTGGCTCAAAAGCCTTTTTTGGCAAATATCATAATTTGTCCTGATTTCAGGACTTTGCAGAACTTACTGCTATATAAATAGGCTTTAAAGTTTAATATGCAACAATTTTCCAGGATGTTTCTATCCCTTCTATGCCCCAATGACTGCTTGCTTGGCCTCATGAACAAGAATGCAAATTGTCAATCACTGGTTTTGCACACACCAAGGTAGCACTCCCCCTCCTCATGACAAGAGTTTCAAAACTGATATTAAAACATCCACATATAAATATGTTATATCCAATTGCGTGGATTTAAGTCACATTCCCATAACACTGTAGCCCAAGTATAGATATATTTCTCAAGATACAGTAGTTATTCCAAGTCCTCTAAAATACACTATAGGTCACACTATTCATTTACTTTAGGTTCAAATGCTTTAAAATACTAAACAGAGAAACACCACCCAACATAATGAACGTATAAATAATTGACTAATCTAAACCTTAAAAGAGCTACAAGCACCATGTTTATCCTGGGAGCCCAAAGAGGATCATCAAGGGATGTTCTAGCACTCAGCATCTCCATCTGTGCACCATAATCACACCAAAAGGTCTGCAGAGAACTTCCTATAATACAGGGAGTCACCTATGTTTGACCTAGAGATAGACCGATATATCGGTCAGCTGATACACGGAGCCAATATTTTGCATTTTTTACAGTATTGGCAACGGTTGATAACAGAGTTTAGTACACCGATATTCAGGCATATCTGTGGACATCCCAGTTTTGCTGTGGTTTTCATGCTTTAAATTCTGATATATCAAAAAGCATGTTGTGTTGTGGTAAAACAAATGCCTAAAAATGCATATTTTATAGTGTAAACCCTAAATAGACGCCCAAAATATGACCGAAAACACTAATTTTAAAACAGTTTAATGCACTACCCTTTAAGAAAATGTAATGGTAAATCTGAAATCGCCTCTTTTAACTTAATTTACATAAAAATACTGGACAAAACAAAAAACAAGAGAAACACTTAGACACTGCACTAAGAAATTTCTGGTCTACAGCTGCCACAGACATGAAAATCATTAGAATCCCAGAGGAAATTGCTTAAAAACCAGGTTGCTATCGCTAGCATTAGCAGCATGTGGCAAGCCAGAACAAAATCTCGTACAAAAAAGTAACATTCAAATAACTCTCTCTACCAATAATAAATTGAGATAACTGCAGCGGGCTCGCAACTGTGCACAATATAATGTTCTCGGATTAGCTACTTTCAAACCTCCCGCTTCTAAGTACAGCGAGTGTGGAATGCATCAAACAGCAGCAGCCAACCTGCAGCTAGAAGAAATAAATACTATTCTTAGATTGGTTCCGTGTAAAATGTAGGCCTGTAATGATAAATTTTGCTGGACAATAAATTGTCCCAGAAATTACTGCAAAAAATTATATTGTCGTTGTGTCCATTTTCAACTGATGTAATGATAATGACATAATAATGCAAATGCACCCTTTGAAAGGCACATACACCTTGACTTCTAAAGATCACGTAACACTGGGAGGGGAAGACATTGTAAGACAGTCAGCATACCTTGACTTTATGTGGCTTAAGGCAGGATCTCTCAGGAGTAGCAGTGTGTTCAGCTGTGCTAAACATTCTCTTGCTCAGGGCTGGGCAATACATTTCCACAGGGGGTCACAAGAAAAATCTAAATCTTAACTTAATTCTGTGCAAAATTCATTTTCTCCCATTGTAAAAAGTAAATTATGATTTTGAAAAGCTGTTAAAATCAACTGTAAAACAACACAAAAAGCATTTATATTAGCCAAGTTTAGCTAAAATATGATTCTACAGATGACAATTAACTAAGGGTGCTTTCACACATACCTCGTTTAGTTCAGTTGAATCGCGCTACAGTTTGTTTTCTCAGTTGGTGCGGTTCAATTAGGCATGTGAGAATGCAACAATCCCACCCGAAGGCCTGCAATTGTCCCGTGGGGCTTATTTTCAGTTTGTTCACCCCTGCTATAATTACTGCTTTAGTACAAATGTGATATATTGGCTAGCACAGTGGCTCATCATGTCCATTCTGTTTAAATCCAAAGTGCTCCCACTGTACAGCTGTCGCGTTCGGCTTTGACACCAATTCCATCTCCGATTTATAACTAGCGTTATCCCTTTCTCTCATGGCACAAGAGCTAGCAATTAGGCTAGGAGAGCCTAATGTCCAGAGAGTTCCTGTCTCATTACTCTAAGGAAACGAGAGGGCATTAGAGACGAATGCTTTACAGTGAAGTCCGTTGTTATAGTTTGTTGTTAAGGAAAAACAGGAGGAAATTTTGTGTATCCCTTGTTATTATTTGTGTGATAATTTACTACACAAACAGTAGTAAAAAAAAAAGTCTAATTATTGGCCAAAAAATATCAGCAGCATATAACAGCCATCGGCTGACCATGCCTTCTAAATATTGGTATCAGCTTTAGAAAAGGCCATATCGGCCAACCTTTAGTGTACAGAACCCACTTACACACTGAATAAAGAGATTTTGTAGTTGAGCAAACCCTTTCTAACTGGGACCGCAAGCCCTGCTATTAAAATGTCCATCACTCATGAATAGCTTAATTCCAGCACTAAACCAAAAAAAAGGAGATCAACAAGCCCAGCCTGAACCTCCCTCACTTTCATCTTCCATACGGTTTTACTTTGACAGCATGCGCAGCACTTTACTAACACATTTTAGAAACAGAAAACCACAATTAATAATGTATAGTCCAAAAATACTGAGGTTCCAAAAATAAAATTTTGTGGTAAATCCAAAAAGCCAAAAAAATCTTTACTGATCATACTGACCTATATTATAGTGTATTTGTGTTTTAAAAGGTTATGCCTCAATTGTTTTTAAATGTAATGCAGGTTTGATTGGACTGGCGTAGATCAGAATTGGCTGATTTTGCTCAAAACACAAAATCTGTCAGTGTGTTACACAGGGGTGTTGGTTTGATTTTGTCATTGATGGGTAAACAAAAGTGGTCACTTTGCTGCAGCCATAGTGCAACTGCTAACGTCTTTCATTCATTTTATACATATGGGGGGAACCTACAGACTGGCCCTCCCGTCCACACAACTGATAAAGTACAGTAATCACTCAACACAATAAATCCTTTATTTTAATTTGTCACCTGACTGGAACTGTGAAGCTCATTTTAAAGCAGATACATATTTTCAAACCAAAGATCTCTAATTTGGAATTCCATTTAACATATAAAATACAGTTAAGTCCATATTCATCATAAATACAATGGCAGGGTGTCGTGGTACTTTCTGAGTGTCAGTTAACCATGTATCGCTAGTCTCTTACTGAATCAACTCAAAAAATAATGTTTTGTATTTTCAACACAACTGTTAATATAAAGAGGCCCTCTTTCTCTTCTATATTCACACAAACTACTACACTGAGCTTTGGAGCATCTTAAAGCAGATAGAGCTTCAGCCAAACACACAACAGTACTGGGTTAGTTAGACCGACTAGCGGAAGAGGAACAGTGTAACCGTTTGTCATCCAAACATGTGTAAAGCTGTAAACATTGGTCTATTAGGATTTTTGTTTGAATTATTTCTAGGCACAATTACGTAATGATAGCATTTTGGTAAGGAACTGTCCTTAACGTTCCTACAAAATTCCACACCCTTAGTAAACAATGAGGCAGGTGAGAGAATGTGTACTTTATGTAAATTATGCAGCTATCCCTGAAATACAGCACTACAGCTTCATCACGCAGGACTGACTCTGCTGAACAGCTGGTCAACTCTGACTTTCCATGCTTTTACTAATTCACAGTTTTGAATATGCAACTCTTTTTCATTCATAAAACTATTTTAAATTGCAGTCCGGCCCTAATGAGCAAATAATGTTGTATATATTAGGACACTGTCTACTTCAAATTACTAACAATGTTTTGATTTGACCAACAGTTTTAGCGGCAAGTGAAAAATTGTTAAATATTCCAAAAATTGGTCAGATTTCCAATAAAAAATAAAAACACTGCGAGTGTCATTATCATTAGTCATGAAATGTGGCTCATCAGTATCAATATTATCAATATTAGCTGCTTCGATTTCTTTGGCATTCGCCAGCCAGCAGAAAAATAATGGAACTGTCTGCACCAAAACTACACCCTGATACACTCCCACCTTTAAGATAGGCCTGTAATGTTAACAAATTTTGCATGTTAAAACCGGACTGGCTCTCTGCACGTCTCACATCACACTTCTGAGAATAAACGAGGAGAAATGAGACTCAGAGGTTCTGGCACGTTCCCAAAGAAGTGCCGACCTCTGAAAAAAACCACCTTCCCTTCCTGTAAGTGAGATGGCCGTACGCAGTGGCATAAGTGGTATTCACATCTTAAATGTGTACCTAGTTAGCACTTTATCACCAGGCGGCTAGCAAGGCTAACCCACAAGTTCATGCCTCATTACCCTAAGAAAACAAGAGGGAGCGCTAGAGACCAATGTGTAGTCTGTTGGAAAGCAAACAAATTAAAATTATCGATGGCAGAAAATTAATGACCTCATTTTAATTGTCACGTAATTAATTGATTTATTGTTTATCGTGACAGGCCTACTTCAAGATACAGCATCAGAAGAGGGATTTGTCCAGGTCTTTAAACCAGAAAACACGTCTGTACACTGAACACATGTACAGTCAATGAAGTAATAGTTTAATTTGACATTTCCTTGGGAGTGCCAGGCTAGAGAATTTTTAAAGAACTGACTTGTCCATGTAAAGACAAATAATCTAGTTTTATGAAACTTTTTAGAAAATTAAGGAATTGAAATTTTGCTGTAAATAATTGATTTAATTTTTTTATTTTAATTTTACAATGATGTTTTGCAGTGTAACAGCTCCTGATTCATCAGTACTGAAGCCTGAGTACGCTCCAGGACAAATGTTTTAATACGGTCGATGCAGGACTGGATCAGTGGAGGTACAGGAGTTACACTCAACTCATCACCACACATTTTTAGTGATCATTCCTCCCTCATTACATATATACAGGACACTCAGAGCAAAACACAATAAAATAACTGCTGAACCTTCCCACATATTTTCATGTGACTTTTTTTCCTGTACCCATTTATGGGAACTCATCTCAAAACAGTAACTGTCTGCTAGAACTACTGCAATCAGGGAAACACTTCTGGAGATATATGGTCAAAAAAGAGAGTCTGAACATAAAACAGGACACAAAATAAAACTTTGATCAAACTGAACTCTCTACCTCCCCTGGCTCTCTAACACCACCTCACTGTACCTCACCTGCCTCTCAACATCACAGTATCTCACCTGCTGTCCTTTCCATCTACATACATCAACAGAAACCAGCACACCACATTTCACAGCACATTCATTTGTACACTTCAGACAGACCTTTTTACTACATTTTGTACATTTATAACTGTTTGTAACAACTTTAGAATCTTGAATGGGGAAAATGAAAAAGACAATAAGGATCGGTATTAGTAGTATCAATATCAGTACTGATGTTTCCAACAAATATAAGCATATCAAATATGTGTGATACATTTAAAGATCAGTCTAATTTAATTTGACCTCAAAATGTTCACAGTTCTATAAAAAAAAAACTTTGGTTGCAGGACTTAAAATTAGGATCTACACAAGCATACAGTTTTCATTTGGGGGCTGTGAGCCTAACAGGCTCTATTGTATGTAATCGGTTTCTATGGAGTCTGCAGTGCAATGCAGGCCTGCTGATTCTCACTCAAACTGCCAAATATCTGTGCGAAAGTGATGTATTTTCATACACAGGGCTAATCACTATTAGAACCACAACAAGGCTTGAGATACGTCCTTCGGCCAGATAAACGCTTTAGAGAGGAATATTTAGAGGGCGAAGAAGGAAAGGGAAAGAGAGGCATTTTGTCATCTTTGTTTACTGCACTTACTTCATTGCACCAATATACCAGTTTTGCCCCCACAGTGACTATCCAGGAAATATCTTATATAGATCTGGCTCGGTAGGTGAGTATTGGAATGACAAAGCACAATGCAGTAACATCAGAATTAACCTAATCAAAGCTTTGAAATAAATCATTATAGAGATACACTGGAAAGCCCAATCAGTGGGACTGGAGACCTCAATGCTCCAAACATTTTAGTCTTTTGTTCCCAGTACCCCCAATTAAACAAATTAGCCTAACTATCCATCCATCCATCCATCATCTCCCGCTTATCCGGAGTCGGGTCGCCGGGGCAACAGCCTAAGCAGGGACACCCAGACTTCCCTCTCCCCAGCCACTTCCACCAGCTCTTCCAGGGGGATCCCA
>JBBKCR010000038.1:29247908-29258982 GCA_037577295.1 Ladigesia roloffi | reverse complement strand
TGTGTGTGTTTGTGTGTGTGTGTGTGTGTGTGTGTGTGTTGATTCCATATTTTTCAGTGAACTCCTCCTGGTTTGAGGAATACTGTATTTTTATATTTAATCTGAGTATTGATCACAGCAGATGCCTGTCAATCAAGCTTATCAGTTCTGAGCATGCTCAGTTTGGTCATCTGGAACAGACCTGGGGAATATACTGAAGCACTGCGTGAGATATTAATGATCACATGACCTGGGGAGACAAAATATGACTGTGTGAATGTGGGTAGGCAAGAGAGACTTGGCCTGAGAGCAAGAGCAACAGAGAGAAAGAGCGGTAGAGAGAAAGAATGATGAAGTGAGAGACGAAGTGAGACAAAAAAAAAACAAAAGTGAAGACAGAATGAGAGACTGGAGAGTTCAAGAGTGAGTAAGACAGAGTGAGTCAGTGCCACTTTTTGCTGTGTGTGTGTGTGTGTGTGTGTGTGTATGTGTGTAACATTTTTAAAGTAACATCTCTCATGTAATTGTAACTCCCTACCAAAAAACAGATGTGGAAAAATGTGTCATAGCACAAAACCTGTGTGTGAAAATTGCTTAAAGCCATTTTTCTCAGCGTGTGATACGTTGATATATTCTGAGCTGGTGAGGAGAACACAGGTTCAGTTCCGGATTCCTTCTCGGTTCCTCCAACTGTAAATCAGGAGCTCCATCACCAGCTGCTTGTTTCATTTAAAGAAGAACTTATTGAATCAAACCAGGTTTCTGAGGGAAACTACAGTAATACTGGACTTCCACAAAGAACACACTGAACAAAACATCACTATTTACTGTATTATGGTATTTGTATTTATCCTTTTTAAGTTTATATTGTATTTTAGTAACATTTATGTGAAAAAGCGGCCATTTTTTTAACTTTATGCACAGTACTGTTTGCAACTTTTTTTCCCCAATGAATTTCTTAGGTGCAGACGGACATCAGTTATGACCAAACCCTCACACACCAGGTGGTGGAGCTTCGGTTTCCCACAGCAACCTACACACTCACCAGCAGAGTCTGGCTCACCATGCCACAACCTGCTCCTAGTACAACAACTAGATCAAGCTCAGCGTCATCAGTCCCTATAGACCAAACACGGACAAATGGACAGACAAACAGACAGATAGATGGGTAGAGTAAAATATTCAGCACTCTAAGCAGGGGGTCCTACCTCTGCAGACGTTTCCGTTGTCAGGTTCGAACCCGGCCTTGCAGGTGCAGCTGCCGATGGGTACCATCCACTCGCCATCTCCATTGCAGTAGAGCTTGATGGGCACGTCCACCTCCTCGGAGTTGGGGATACACATGCCACGCGCAATGACCAGCGACGTGCCCTCTGCCCCGGTCATGGTCTCAGGAAACACTGCGAAGTTCTGCACCACGCTGGGGCACTTTTTATAGAAGACCCTGACAGACAGCAGCGACATGCAGGCGCCATAGTCCTGGAAGGCCAGGTAGAAGCCATTCTTCGAGAGGGGCCCGAAGCTGCGCACCTCCGTGTTGACCTTCATGAGGCGCCCGCCAAAGTCCACCTGCGAGAAGCTCTCGTCTGCGGCAATTGTGTCCACCTT
Organism: Ladigesia roloffi; assembly: GCA_037577295.1. Taxonomy (NCBI): domain Eukaryota; kingdom Metazoa; phylum Chordata; class Actinopteri; order Characiformes; family Alestidae; genus Ladigesia; species Ladigesia roloffi. Next base: position 29,257,395 of record JBBKCR010000038.1, on the reverse strand, counting down.
CAAGTAGGGTGCCTCCATCCAGAAGGCCGTGCCCTTGGTCGCAATCACCTGGTCATAGAGGTGGGCAATGTACTTCATCTGGTAAAAAAGTAAGTAACTGCCTGTATTCAGGTCTCTAACCAAGCCATGTCAATTAAAACAATAGAAATACACCATTCAGATGTTCTGAAGATCTCCACCCTTCTAGTTTTTACACAGAAGTGGTCATCAACCCTCTACTTTATAATACAAATCTACCTCTGCCACAAATCAAATAACTCCTGATTCAGCTGCAGTTTTCTACAGGCACTTATAAGCCAGTCGAAGTGGGGCTGAACCTGCAGGAACCTTGGAGGAACCCTGTACAAGCAGTGTTGATGACCACTGTTTATAGTGTATTGTAAAACTGATTTCACGGGACATTCAGTTTTATACCAATGCGCCCTTACCTGGTCGCTCTCATAGTAGTAGAGGTTGAAGGTCTCCTTGCAGGAGCCTGGCACTCGAGGGATGCTGCTGCAGTCACGCACCGTAAAGCGCATCTCGACATAAACCCTCTGCGCGGCCCGCCGCTGGATGAAGGTGGTCAGGAGCCAGTTGTTCTGACTGGACTCGAAAACGTTACACACCTGGTAGGTGCGGATGGTGTTCAAGTTCTCATCATAGCCGCTCACCTCCTCCCACTGAGCGAGAAAACACAGAAAAAAACACTTTATATGCTTCGGTTTTTCCAGTCGTCAAATCAGTGTTTCCCCCATCATTAAATTGGTCAGGCAGGTTGGATGAGATAAGGACATTGGTCAAAAAAGCACATTCACGAGTTAAATTTCACCAATATTCAGATGTTTATGACGTAAACCATTTGTTCTATGGCTTTAAAGAACCATTTCTTCTTTCTATGTACATTTTTGGATGATATTATACCTCTGAATAATTGGTAACAGATGAGTAACTTGAGCTGCTATATAATTTTACTCAGAAGAAGACAGAAACAGTTCCCTCTTCAACATGTTTGCAGATATAGGCCATAATCCATAAGTCCTTCTCATAGACCATACAGTCCAAAGAGCATTCTGAGTAAGTTTAAGTGACTATTAGCACTGTTCCCATGCGTTACTCTGCACATATTTGCTCATTATTCTTCGGGCATCATGAGTTCAGCTGCTCAAGAATTTACATGTAAATCAATTTGTCTGCTGACACTTTGTTTGCACAACTACACTGGTTGCTTCTAAGGGACTTAGGGAACAATTCTAGGCTGAATGAAAAGGTTGTAAGTAGCTGTATTAATAAAAAGGAACCCATCATTGCCATTGTTATTGTTCCATTCCCACAATGTGAAATTGTAAACCATTGGCTTAAATGACATTGTTCAATTTTACTGCAGTTATTGTTATGCTTATTGTTATCATCAGCGGGATCTGGTCCGCCACTGAGTCTGTTTTGTCTCCAGTTATTACCAGGCTCTCGTCAAATATTAATGCAGGTGGAACTTCCAAAAATCTCTGGAGCCTCTTGAAAACTTGATCTCTATAAAAGAGTGGTACTAATGGCTTTTAAGTGTGTTACTTTCTTTTAGCTACACACACACACAAGGACATTGAGGAAAAAACTTGGCCTTCCATTTATCAATACTTTGCTGATGTTTAAAGATAATTTCATATGATTTTCCTAGTCAAGGTTTAAACAGAGCCATTCAAAGTGGTTTAAAATGACACATTCCATTCTGAAGAATTAGAGGCAGAATTGTTTATGGTCTCTAAACACTCCCTCACTGAAAGGTATTACATTAAACGGTTATGAATTCACAGCTTGATGCCTGAGACACTGTTACAACAGTTTTCAAGCGGTCTCTATATATCCATTCATTTCAGACACAAATGAAAGTGTGTGTTAACGGTAAAGCATCAGCCTCCTTCTGCAGGCCTCCAGGCCACTTTCTGCCAGTGGACTGGAAATTGACTTTGACATTTATAATGAATAAATTTCAATAAAATGTTTCACCCCATAACTCTTATCAGTGTTGACTGTGTGTGAAACGTTGGGTCTCTATGTTGAGCTGCTAGTGAGCAATTAGGGCTAAACTGGAGGGGTAAGAATAAAATCTCTGCAAAACTAAAGCTGTGCTGAGATAAAAACTGCAGGTTTTTCACTATATAAAATGTGTTCAACCAACACAAAAGAAGTAAATAACTGCATGACGTTTTCCCCTTCTAAAAATGCAATTTGTTTCCACCATACACAATTGCAGAGAAGGTTAGACATGCACACACACACTGCCTGACCTAAACTGCCACTAAAATCACCCCAGCTCTCAGAATTTTTCACTTCTTGTGCAAAAATGAAACTGGATCGATCTCTGATGGGTAAAATACACTGTCCTCTCTGCCCAACCATGAACATTTCAGAGATGCATATAGGCCTAGTCACAAACATGGTGACATGTTCAGTTATTTTTAAATGTTGATGGAAAGTATTTAATCAAAAACATTTATGTATGCAAACCATATTTTCTGTTGTGACCCTGTCTGGTGGCTGTAAATGCCCAAGTCAACACATAACAATCACTTAAAATGGCAAGGCTGACAGTAGTGAAAATGAAACAATGCTAAATTTAAAATTTGTGATGACGGTGAACTGTATATAATGTAGCTATCATTTTCATACATTTTTTCCACGAATTCTGTGCAAACGATATCCTGGGGTATACACTGTTCCACCTCCCTATGGAAAAAAAGTCCAAATAGGAATTCAGAAAAGAGGGAATGTGTAATTATATTAGGGTGCCAAAACTTTGGCATACAAAAATTTACCAAATATGGTATAGATATCAATATGCAAATAGAACCCTTTTGTTCAGCCCCATGTGAGCCTGTTTCAGGCATTTATGGGCTATAAAAACTAAAAAAAATGCTACATTTATACACAAAAAGTGACAGGCCGAACCCACCCAAACATTATTTTCAGCTGTAACAAACCTCTTAGCTTACTAGAGCATGGCTCGTCACGACTAAGCACTATACGCACTACACTTTGCAGCAAATACATCCAGACAGTGTGTAACGAATGAAGTGAAATTAGCAGAAAAGACAGTGGTAGCAAAGGGCATCTTAATGTTTAAAACGTTGCCATTTGCACGTACATGTGGAATGTGAGCGAGTGAGAGAGATACGAGGCAGCCATTCGTTTCAGATGGCCATCGGAGTGTGTGTGTGTGTGACGGTATCTGCAGAGCAACACATTAACACTACAGCGATAATGCCAATGAGACACAAAGACTCGGCTCATTCAGCCAGCTGATAAAACACACTGCAGCGAAATCTGCTAGAGCGGTTTTCAGCCTCATTCGTTTTCAGCCTCATTCGTCCAATTTACAGATAGCTGGTGTCAAAGCTTCATCTTCATCTTCAAAAAATGTGACGTTCACTACTTGTCAATACCTATACAACAGTGTTGTCATGCACATTATGAGTACTGATCTCTGTTGTGGTACAGTGGGTAGCACTGTTGCCTCACAACTCTAGGGTTGGGGTTTTGAATAAGGGTCTTGTGTGTGTGTGTGTGTGTGTGTGTGTGTGTGTGTGTGTGTGTGTGTGTAGTTAACAAGTTCTCCTCATGGTGGTGTCATGGTTCCTTCAGGTTCTCTGGTTTCTCCTACAGTCCAAAGATGTAAATTGGTATTCAAAATTGACAGGGTGTAAGTCAGTGTGTGTGTGTTTGTGTGTGTGTGTGTGTGTGTGTGTGTGTGTGCCCAGTGGTACCCAGGATGAGTCCCTGCCCTGCACCCATAGCCCCCGGGATAGACTCTGGGTACCATGATCATAGTAAAGTTTAAGCGGTTCCAGAAAATGACTCAATAATGCATTCAGTTCCAACTCTCTTACTGACAACAGCATTTTGTTTTAGACGGACTTTGTATTTTTTATCTTGACTATATTGTATTTTATATTGTGCTTGCGCAGTCATTGCATTAACAGTTTCCTCTGGGATCAATAACGTTTTCTTGTTCGGATTCTGAAAGTCAGTGTAACGAGATAAGTCATTTTGAACTATTTCTGGTTTGTTCATTGCAGAACAGGAAATTACAGTGACAGGGTTTTTTTAGACAGCTTGAGTGATGGCACTGAGGCTCACGATTTTTGATTGCGTTTTTGTATTTCAAATGTCTCATAAAAAATGTTCATCCATCCTTCTATCTGGCCCTCCTTTCTAAATCAATCTGTCCATTTTCCAACATGCATCAATTTGTCCATCTTTCCATCCATCCATGCATGCCTCCCTTTAGAGCACTTTCCTCTAAACTCTGAACGATAAAAACTGCTGAGGTTGAACTGACCCCACATTTTAACCAGTATAAATGATATATATACTTACACTATTGGGACTTTGAGCTACTGAGCTATTCAGCTGGACACTGATAAGGATGTAAGGATTGGAGCATTGGTTTGATATCGGGTTACACATAGTGACACTGGAAGCATGTTATAATAATGAGTATGTGACGGTCAAGATAGAAGAATATGGAAATGCACGTACTAGTCATGCATCACAATGTTTATTGGCTTTTAACTGAACATTTCATGCAGCAGAGACGTACTGATATCCATGAAATGTTCAGAAATGTCTATTGCAATTGATTTGGATAATTACAATACTGTCATATTTTCTACTACCAGTATGTCTCTTTGGTCTGACTTTGGGTCACTCCAAGGTTTTTATACACAAAACGACCCTGAAAGCTGGGACAATGTTACAGAAGAGAGAGTTACAGAAGGGAAGAAGTTGAATGCGGACACTTTTACACACATATACGCACACACACTGACACACACTTGTTGCCCCAGTTAGAGTGAGTTAGCTTTTTGTCCAGCTGACACGGTCTCTGACCATGGCCGTCTCTCCCAGAGTGGGACTGCTGCAAGGTCACATCATGGCCATGTTTGTGAGGCTTACTGTGAGTGTGTGAGTGTGAGTGAGTGTTGCTTCTGAACAGCAGTGTGACACCAGGCCAGACGCTGCAAAGCCCCATGGGTAATCACTTGGCCTTTTTAACAGAACCGGGACTGGAAGGGATCCGTTGGACGCATTCCCCTGGGCCGAGCAAGTGAGACCGAGGAAAAAATAGAGAGGGAACAAATAAAGGAGCTCTGTGTTCTCTGGAGAGGAGCTCAAAACTCAACCAAACACAAAGCAACCCGACAGAACCAGAATACAGTGAGACGAGCCTTTGTGTTTGTGTGTGTGTGTGTGTGTGTGTACTGAACTACAATACCGGCCAAAGGTAAGCATGGACAGTAAGTTCACTTTTCAATTCACCTGCCAAAATGTAACGTTATTTCTGTTGCTTCTTCTTCTAATATGGCTACTACTACTGCTAATACTGCTAATGCTAATAATGCTACTGCTCCTGTTATTACTTCTACTATTACTGCTAATATTGCAACTACAACTGCTAATACTGCTACTGCTGATACCACTATTGCTTCTGTGACTGCTAATATCAAAACTAAAGTATACTGCCACCTACAACTACAACTAGTACTGCTTTTACCGCTAGTGTTATTAATACTAATCCTACTACTGGTACTGGTAGATCTATCGCTAATGCTAACACTACATTACTGCAACTACTGTAACTGCTACTGATATTACTATAACCAGTACTATTACTATTAAAACATTTGCTAATACTGCCACTACTAGCAACTACTGCTAGTACTAGCGCCTATACTATTCCTACTATTCCTGCTTTTGTTACTACTGCTACTAGTAGTATTGCTACTGCTGTTACTACTTGTGTTGCTGCTAGTACCAATTCTACAGCTGCTACAATTATAAATACTACTGCTACTTTTTCTTCCACAATCAGAGGACACTGCTATTATTGCTACTAGTATCACTTTCTGCTATTACAATGCTCTGTGATACATTACACTTACCCTTATATACAACTTGTGATACATTCCATATTGCATCAGATTAATCAGCCAAAATCAGGCTCACATCATTACACAACACTGCACACTAGCATACTGCGCAGACACCCCTGTGCAGAACTATGAATAATGTTCCAAGATCTTCAGAAAGCTCATGTTCCTGGCAAAGAATGAATCCATGAGAGTGAATAAAAAGGCGGTCCTGGAGGAACACATGGAAACAGATGAAAAAGAGGATCAAAAGGAACCTATGGAAATGGATCAAGAGTGGAATCAGCCAGAGTGTGATGGCTGGACAACTGGGTCAGCACAACTCCAAAACAGCAGGTCCTCTGGGCTGTTCCCTCGATCCAGTGGTTGGTACCTACCAAAGGTTGTCCAAAGAAGGACAACCAAGGAACCACTGACAGTTTCATGGGTTCCCAAGACTCACTGGTGGGTGTGAAGGGCTAGTACCACTGGCAAATCCCATGGCTGGAACAATTATTAAAAGTTAATGCTGGCTATGATAGAAATGCGTCAGAACACACAGTGCATTTATGGTTTGTATAGATGGAGATGTGAATGTTTGTTTAATAAGAAAAAGAACTATCTAAATTAGTGTTTGCAGTGTGTATGTGAAGGGAGAGAGGAGCCAATAAAAGAATCAGCTTCTGACTAATCAGCAGTGAGGATTATGCCTAATTTTGGCATCTAAAACACAGGTGGAGAAAGCGGAGCCTGCAGAAAGCAGGCATAATCACCAGCCCTCTCACTGATGAGATGCTGTTGCTGCATCTAACGGTGTGGAAAGATTTCAAACGAGATGGATCAAAAATCAATACACAAATCAACACAAACAAACAAACAGCAGCCTAATCATGGGAAAAATCCACCGTAATCTAGTCAACGCAACGATCGTCAAGTCATCTCTAGGGTTCGACTGAGACAAAGAAATGCGTGGTGGGAGTCAGCGAGGAAAGACTGAGCTGTCATCTCTGAAATAGTGACTTTAGAGTAGAAAAGTCTTCACAGCATGACAGTACAGAACTTGCATTCACTAACATTTACTTATATTCAACAGCATTTGGTCTATGGAAACTAGGGAAACTGAACAGCATATATATATATATATATAATGTGCTATTGTTTTATACACCATTGACCAAATTTTGGGGACAGTGTAAAAACATTTTACACACTCAAACTCACACACACACACAAACACACACACTGCCACAAATTGTATGAATAGTTAACAAAAAAAAGAGAAAGCTGTTCTCTATTTTTTCCAAGGCTGTATATATAAAGTAATTTGGTGTGTTTCAGTGTGTACTGTTTTGTGAATACACTTTAGCCAATCAGAACTGAGCTAATTTACATCCATTAAAGGTATGATGCATACTGCTTGATTTTAAAAAGAGGTTGGATATATATGTTTACCTGACACATTAACATACACAACTTATTATTTGACACATAAACATCCACAAACATAATAACTACATCTCTGTGAAAAAAACATACACTATGTACATGAATGTACCAACACTATGCCTTTTAGTAAATTCATTATATTATGAACAGTTTATACAAGCAGTATCGCATGGGTTATGGAATGAAAATCATAACTTGATATGTCATCAAGTGATTCTCTTATTACATTTTAAATGCAAGTAATTACTCCAGACTTCCAGGAGTTAAGGAGAACGAAGGGTGAGATAAAATTGGAGGACGAGTGTCCCGGTGATAAACGAGTTTACCGAAATTTCAGGCCCAAATGAAGGCCTTTTCCCCCCTGCCTCCCCCCCAGCCAAACTCGGCCCCTTCCGCATCTCCTCGCTAATGCTAATTTATCAACATTAGCCAGAGCCGTCCACAGCTGTCATAAACCCAGTGGAGTTTGGGACCCAGCAACCGGCTGTCTGGGGAGCACCTCCTCTTCGTCTGCTCAAATGACTGCCATCGCTCACCGACCCCACGCCACGGGGCACAGGATACACACACACACTCTCTCAGCCCACGGCACCTGGTGTCTCACACCAATGTGTGTGTGTTATAGTGTATGTATGAACACGCACAAATTCATATAATGCAATAATGTCTCAAGTGTTCCGCTGCACGAAACACACACCCATACACACGCTCATATATCGTCCTAATCGAATCTGTGGTTTGTGTGACACTCCTGGTTATGAGGTACAGAGTGTACACACACACACACACACACAGTGATAAACATCACTTTCATATACACAGGGCCCCAGTCACAGTATTCCACTCACTTCTTTGGGCACTCCTCTCTCAAAATAAAACACATTTCAAATGAAGAGCGTGTATCTAGACAGGAAAGTGCCTTTCAAACGCTCTGGTGTTTGATATTCTGATCTCTATCCGCTGCATGCTGTATGGTTTTATGCTGAGTTTTCAGGGAGAATAATTTCTCTATGCACAGAAAATGATCACTCAAACCCCACTTATAATAGAAACCAATGGACAGGTCCTGGCTGAAAGACCTTCCCACTGAATTCAAGTATAAGGGCATTTGGAGACATGAAGTCATCCCTTTCATTCACATGGTGTTTTTCTACTGCTAAAAGAAACCATGTTGTATTGTGAACAAATGTTTTTTGATACTGAACTAAACCCAAGCTGCTCGACGGCAGGGCCACAAGTGAGCCGCAGCCAAGCTGACTGTACCACTGCTGTCTGATTGGTTGACTTGGAAAGAGGCCATTGCATTTTGGAGATACTACGGAGGTACAAGCTACCAACTGGAAGTCAACAAAGTACAAGCAGTCCTGTCTATATGTGCTGAAGGTAAATTTCAGTTGGAGATTTATTTAACACTATGAGAATTATGATGCCGCACCAGAATATCGCAAACAAGTTAGGTGGGTTAAGTTGTCATAAAAAAACATAAACAACCCGCCGTAAACTGTGGGAAGAGAAGTACACAGCTGAAAGATAAAATGGAAAATCAAAGTGGGCTAAAATTTCAGTGTCATTGTAGCATGATTTCTTTCTTCTCTGTTCTCTTCCCTTCCTATCCTTCTCCTTTCTCTATTTGCCATTCCCTCTCTCCAGCCCGTTATTTCAATTTTTGTTCCTTCTTTGCCTTTCTCTGTTTTCTTTCCTTTCTTTTATTTTTCCTCCACTCCTTTCTAATTTATATTTCTTTCTGTCTTTTTGAAAAAAAAACAACAACAACTTAATCCTAAATGAACAGGGCAATAACCAATTTTCACATTTTGTTCGTTTATTAATTGAAGAATTTAGGCTGACTTTCAAATTGCTGCAAAAAAATGATGGATGCAAAGGAAGCGAAGAGAAATGAATGGTAATCAATCATTTGTCAATCACACAGACAAAGATCAACTTAAGAATGCTGGAATATTCCCGTTAAGGCCCTGTGGCTCGGACTTGCAAAACATTCACCCCTGCCTGATGCATGCATCTACCAGTTTAATCTACAGCCTGAAGGTAGAGAGACACGTACATACACAGGGAGAGAGAGAGAGAGAGAGAGAGAGAGAGAGAGAAAGAGAAAGAGAGAGAGAAGGTATGTGTGTGTGTGTGTGAGAGAGAGAAAG
>JBBKCR010000038.1:29229828-29245318 GCA_037577295.1 Ladigesia roloffi | reverse complement strand
CTGTTTTTAATGGAATTACAATGCCTAGTACGTCTATGTAATGGTCGCGGGTGCAGGGCGGGTGCGGGGCGGGTTGTAAAAATAGATACAGGGGTGCGGGGCGGGCTGGGGCGGGCCAAATAATTTCATAAAAGCGGGACCCGCGGATTGGAAAAATACCCCACCCGCGCATCACTAACTCTCACTATATTAAACCCTCACTTCCGCCTACCAGTATGACGCGGTCACGAAATCACAGTCACGTGTCTGCAGAACCTCAATAGTTAAATGTGCTGTTAACAAAATCACAAAAATTATCAATGGAAATCAAACTGATCAACCGTTGAGGTCTAGATTTGGAGTCACGCTCAAAATTAAAGTGGAAAAACACAACAAGCTGATCCAACTTTGATTTAATGTCCTTAAAACAAGTCAAAATGAGGCAGTAGACACGCACCAAAACGTTTTTCTTTGCACGCACCAGCGCTGTTTTTACACTACAAGTGCATTTCTTAAACGTTTTTAAACTATTTTTTCCTCCAATCTGCATCAATCATGTTAACCTTCAATATACTGTGTAGACGAAAATCTATCATAGTGACGGAAAACCTTAATCCATGTTAACACAATGTAAAATAACAACGAACACTAAGAAAATGAAAAACCAACGCCCCCAGGGGGATGATGCAAAACAAAAGCTAACGGCTAATGCTAAAAACAAATACTTCGGTTAGGAGGAAACAAGAGAGCAGGTAGCAAAAGCAAAGGCAGCTGTGGCTAAATGTAAAGCTAAGGCTGAGAGTTAATCTAAAGTTTTACAGAGAGTTTATATGAGCAGTAAATACAGACCAGACTACAAAACAGCAGGTTCACTAACAGCTCTCTGACGGTTCACCCTGAGAGTGAGGGTGGAGCAGAAACAGCCTATAACAGGCATGTCCAAAGTACAACCGGTGGGCCAACCTCAGCACGCCGCAGCTTCGGTCTTAAATTGCTCGCAAGGTCGATCAGAAAAATTAAATCACAAAGCTTTTAAAATTTCATCCGCTTTTTCAAAATCATCCGTTCACTATACAATGCCAGCACCGTTCTAATGCTGTCTGGCTCTGTAGGAGGGTGTAGATGCTGCCCAACTGGCTGGATCAAATTTCAAGATTCAGAAAATGACGAAGACAGACAAGCAAGAGTGGAGGAAAAAAACGAAAGTGAAAGTAAAATAATCCAGATAAGCAGAAGGACTTTTACGCTAGCTAGCGAGAAGAACACAGACGTCGTGGAAAAGGTGGAGAATGTAAGAGCGAAGACCTGAAGGAAGTTTTGAGCAAAATCGATGTCTAGCTGATTTTATTCTAACACCAATGCAGTATTTATTTTTCTGTGACTTTCAATTTTTCACCATTAAAAAACTCTTCTGAAAACTCGCATTATTTAGGTTTACATGGACAGCTTTGCAACCTGTCTTCATCCCTCAAAATTACAATATGTTCCAATCATTACAAAAAGGATGATCTTTTTGTTGAAGTTCAAATAATGATGCCTCAGTACAATTATTTACAATAACTGAATTGCAAATAATATGAATCGACTAGGAGAGAAAAACACACACCACTGCAAGGATTAGTTTTTTTTTTATTGCAAAATGTTTAATAACTAAAATAATTTTCAATAAAACAGCATAATAACTGCAAGACTTTGCATCCACATGCATTCAAAAAATTTACATTTTTGGTGTGATTGCATTGCCAATGTGATCAATTGATCTGAGGCTGAATATTGATTATTCAAAAAATGAATGAGAGCACTCTGTAATATATGAGGACAGAGAGAATTGTCAATTCACTTTTTAAATGTTTGTTGGATAGAGCATCTGTGACATCACAGGTAAGGGAGCCAGGACCAGCCAAAAAAAAAAACACACACACAAACACAAAGAGCAAAACACACTGCGTACACAAACCTACTTTAAGACACAAACATTTTGGTCAGTTACATTAAAAACAACGTGTCTCATGGCTTATTGTGGTTTAATTAAAAAAATCGGAGGAAACACATGCGGTCACGGGGAGAACATGAAAACTCCACACAGAAAGTGAGGCAACAGTGCTAACCCTTGCGCTGCCCCAATTTTGTAATTTCACACATCATAAAATACATCCTGCAATCTTCTCTTTGTTGAGAATTATTTCTTGTTTTTACACTTAAGAGTGGTCGGATTATTCTTAAACCTAATTAATATGGTAACAAGCAGTTTAAGCAAACGAGGAAAAGTCAGAGGGAGTACCCTCTGTATGCTGGCAAAAAAAGAGCCTCTCTATCTGCATTCCCAAACTTGTTTTATTAACTCAAGCAAACTTTAAAATGATTTATTTGTGTTTTCAAAGACATATATATTTTTTAAAGAGATATTAAAAAAAACAGTTACCACATGATGTACTTTTAGACTGAGGAGTCTATATACACAGACATTGAGAAATAATACTCAAATTAATTTAGTCCCCCCAACATTTTGTTTTCTGGACAAAACCTGAGACACACACACACACTTACAAACACCAGTGTCTTAAGGTTTTTTACTTTCGTGACTTAGGTCTAATTTTTGTGTATATATATTTGGGGTGTGAGAGGCTGCTATTCGTATCTGTATTTGTATTTATTAAAATTTATTACAATCAATCAGTCATACATGAACACACCACTGCATACAGTGTGAATAGCACAAAACTCCTCCACCACATTTAATGCATTCGGCAAGAGATATAGTGGGCGGCCTTGCATTATGCGCTCGGAGAGCTGTGTGGGGCGCAGAGTTTGGGGAGTGTACCGGGGAGCAGTATGTACAGATTAGAGATCGACCGATATATCGATTTACCGATATTTTTTTCCTGTTATTTAAGCATTTGACCGTAATCGGTTATCGGTTTTGTAATATCGGGTTTACTGATAAACACCGCCATCTGGTGGGTGTTTTGAGAATTATGTGCATGATCGCCATTGCAGCACGCCGTCTGAGGGGACGCTGCCTGCAAAGGTAAAGTATACTTACTTGCTTTCCTAAATTTAGTAAACTATATCAAACATAACAGCTATTAATGCACACATTAGATATTTTATGTAAATGACTGATATGTAGTTTATGTAACTTGTAGATATAGTTTATGCACCATTGAATACTTTAGTAACAGTCCACTTTTTTATTATTATTTTTTACTATTTGTTTAGTATTTTTTGCACTTTCAGACCCCTAGTTTGTATGCAAGGAGGGAGTGATTTTAATAAATAAAACAGTTTGTTCAGTTCAGTGGTGTTGTAAAAAAAAGAAGTATAATAGTAAATAAATATCTGTTCTGAATATCGGTTATCGGGCACATAAACATGCAAATAATTGGTATCGGTATCGGTAATAAAAAATCTATATCGTTCGATCGCAGTGTGTGGGGACGGTACCTTACTCAGGGTACCTCAGAGGTTCCTAGCTTCCAGGTTAAATAAGGCATAATCCAGGACTTCTAAGTGGAGATGTTCTCTAGCATCTGCCTGCATCACATTAGGGAATCTCTCCAAATTCAAAATCTACTCGGGTTTCAAATCATCTTGGTTCTCTGCATCAACCACTGTCAGATGTGTCAAGATTGGTCTCTCACTGGGAAAGTTTCCTTTATTTTTAACATAGAATGCTGGAGCATCTTTAAAGAATAGCCTTGTCGATGAGTGCTTCCTCACTTAGCAAGTGCCTCCTTGTCATAAACCCAACAAAAAGCTCTTCAACTGCAGAGTGAATTTTAAGGTTGCACACGTTTATCTAATGCACTTTCTGTTCTCTCTGGCTCAATAAATCTGCTTGCTATGTCATGCAAGAGCTTGTCAACACTGTGATTTAACTTGTAAAGAACTGGTACCTTATTTTGAGATATCAAGTTCTTCTCTTCTGATTATCACAGGACTTCTGATTCTCACTTTGTGATTCAAAATAAGAACCATACGCAGGCCATTTGAGCAGATGATCCAGAAATGGCTTTCTTTTTCCCAAAGAAAGCCATTGTGTAGGGCCGTGCTAGTGTACTCTCTGCTGGGCTACATCACAGAAGTCTTGAAACTGTTAAAGTTCCTCTCTTATTTTGGGGCTTTTCTCAAAGTAGTAGTAGATGTCAAGTGACACTGAGAACTCTTTAGTAGCAGTTTTGTCACATGTGTGAACCAAGTGACTAAGACAGACATTACTGTATATATGAGGGGCCTGTGCTTTCACTCTTGATTTTTGCCAATCATGACATTGCAATCCTATGAAATTAGACCATTCAATATATATGATGATATACAGTTGAATATCTTGTCAGATTTGGCATCATTGCACACTGGCATATCCACAAATCCAACTGCCACCGTATCCTGTGCTTCACTGTAGTATCTGACTAAAATGGCACATTCCTTCTCACACATTATGTCATTGCTTTCATCAACCAAAATACTGTATGGCCTTTTTTCTATCTGGATTAATTTGTACATATCCTCTGAACATTCAGGTTCCAGTGATCAACAAAGATACATGTGAAATACACCTCAGCATTTGGAACCTTCTCCATGAGATTGCTTTTCAGATGAAAAGAACTGAGATATACTGGAGTTGCCTTCCCTGCGCTTAGCCTCCCTCATATGCTGTGGTCCCTAAAATATGTGAAAGCATAAGATAGTTAGCATTTCTACATTGGCTATATGTATAATTATTTGTTAATTCATTTTCTCTAGTCGGCACCCTAAATTACAAAGGCCAATATTCTGCATTATTTTGAAGTAGGTTATACTTACAAAAGTCTTCAAGGAGTTTGGTCTTTTCATGACAGCCTTGGCAAGAAACCAAGTAGTGACCATCAATGATTCTCGCATTTAAACACCAAACTGTTTATATACAGAGCTTTTTAGATTTTTATTAAAAGTTTTTTACATTTTGTTGTAATCTGGTTTTCCCATTTTCAAGGGTCTGTCATCATTACTGCTCAGAAATGCATATGCTTTTGTTTTTTATTACCAACCAGGGAATATCCTAATGAGTTTAGACATCACCATAACCGTTGTTGTCATCACTGCTGTTGTCAACAGTGCTACCATCAATGCCAGCAAAAACTTCGATCTCTGTCTCAAAAACTTCCATCTCTGTCTCAAAAAGTTCCATGAATATCACAAAACCTATCATCCCTGTTGCTATCACTGACTCCAATGTCGCAAAACCTGCAATCACTGTCACAAAACATGCCATCACCGTCGCTATCACTGCCGTCACCGCCATCACCGCCATCACTCTCATCAGTGCCGCTACCATTGCCATCACTGCAATTATTGCATACATAAACAAATGGCACAAATAAAACAAAAATAAATAATGGATTTAAATTAAATCATTGTGATCTAAACTCTTAATAACAGGAGCAGGTTGCTAAGAATATGGCAAGTACAATATATTTACCCATATTCTGAAATAAGCCATAGCTCAAATCTGTCCACTTCCTTAGGTTTCTGAAATATAGGAACACAGTGTGAATGTTAGAGCCACTAAATGTGGAACTGTAGAACAGCACTACAGGACACAGCAAAGGAAAAAAATGCATGTGTGTATTACCTAGTCTAACTTAGTCTATTACAAGGCCCTGTATAGATGATAACACACTCTGACTATTGCTGGTTCTCTATGACCTAATCCTTACTACAACGTTATACAACTGCTAGAGAAAAGATTGTGTACTCTGTGATCTGTGTTCAGTTAATTTAATACATGACTCAGGATTATTTCGAAATTGGAATGTTTTAACTATTTATGGCTGCTTTTAATTTGTTATTTTTTTACATTTGTTAAATTGTATTTTTCACACATTTTAAATGCATTGATTTTTTCCCCCATGGTCCTGAGCTAAGATCAGAACATTATAACCTTGCAATCATCAACTAGCTAACACTCCTAAATCTGTTTTCTTTTTTATTGAACAAGTACCAGTAGAAACATTTGTATTTTATCAGGGAGCAGCAGAAGTCATTATGTTTAGAAAAAAAATATATAACCCCCATTTACCAAGGGATTCTATGACGGATGATGATCTACATAAACCAAATTACTGAAAAATGTAACGTCTCAAAATAGAATACAGAGTTACAGGCACATTATAAAGGTCTATGGTCATTGTCATTTATTGTTCTGTTTGTTTGTTGTCATGTAAATAAATTATGTTAAAAAAAAGGCATCATAGTAAATTTTCAAAGTCATTTTCATAATTGTGAAAACATAACTATCCTTATTCAGTTTGGAATTTGGAGGGTTGGATCCATTAAAGGTATAAATGTTACTAAGGGTTCTAAATCAGAAACTGATCATAAACTACCAACATCAATTACACTTCTATATGAAATTATTTAAATAATTTAGTATTTTAATAATGAAGCATTTTTCCTTGTGTTGTATTTTTTACCAAATTAAATCTTCAGCTCAGTTCTTGCTTGAGAAAATTCAGTCATATATGCTCAACACAGTCCAAAATTGCAATTGAAATTGTGTATGGGACTGTGTTTCAATACCTGCAAGGATTCAGTTTAATGAATACCAAAAAGACAACAGAGAATTTGGATACTTACCTAATCTTCAGCAGGCAGGGCCAGGTCTGCATAAGCCAAACAATACTGACAGCACCAAAAATCTCAGTACCAGTTGGATTTCTTTCAGACCAGGAACAGAGTGGGCCGTCCACACACTGGTCATATTCTCCATTAGTAAAATATAAAAGATTACACAGAGTTGTTATTTTAAAAATATTTTTATATATCCTATATAAAAAATAATTAAAATATCCATACTTTAAAGGAGACCTATTATACAAAATTCACTAAAAAAGTTATTATAGGTCTACGGGCTATACAAAACATGTTCATGAAGTTATTTCAACAAAAGCACTCTCACGTAAAAATATCACCAGAATTGTTCTTCAGCTTGGCTTATGTTCAAAACACGCACTTTCAGAGCTCTGTCCGTTACATGCAAATTAGTTGTTGGTGGCCACGCCCCACCCACGCAGCCACATCCCGTCCCCTCCCCCTCCCCGGTACGCTGCAACTTGAACAGCGAAAATGGCAGAAAACAGAGGCGTTATGTTATCCAGCCATTTATGTTCGACCCCGAGTCGCAGCCAGAGCAAGATGAAGAGGAGCCACCTGCACAAACACCATGTGCCCATCCGATTTTCTGATCGCTGTTTCGCATTTTGCTGCTGAAAACAAGCACGTAAATGCACTCTAAACTCAATTTATTTACGGAGGACTTCCGTGAAACCCCTGCGGCAACTGAAAGGCGCAAGATTTTACTCACTTTTCTGCACGCTTCGTCGTTACATTTGATGTATTTTAAAAAACAGTACAGGAATACACAAAACAAATCAACAATAAACACTTCCAACTATGATTCTTTTAAATACAGCTGATGTAACGTAGTGTTTTAGATTGTTTTTTGGGAAATAATTTTGGCCGTGACTGTACATACATACATAAATAAATATATAAAGAGCAACATTAAATAAGCCATGATAAAAGATTGTTGACACAGCCAAATCAGTTTTCATGCTGATTGCGAATCTGTCTTTAGTTATTTACCCTAGCATGTACAGTTAGTGTGATGTAGCTAGTTATATATTGCATGGTAGTTGGTATATTTAGCGTATAATAATCATATACTAATTGTTTTTTTAAAAAGTGTTACTGACTGACACTGATCCTTATTTCTATGCCACAGTGTGTGCCTGTTTGACTTCGCTCTAAAAAATATTGAAACAGTTACTTGATTGGTGCCTGTGGTTTAATAAAAACTGCATGCAGGTCTATTGGAAATCTTATATTACTCCTAATTCAAAAAGTTTATGTGACAAAAAATAAATAAAAGTAGATCTGAAATCAGCTTGAAAACTGGTTTAGAGTTTAGTGTTTTGGTTTCTGATGATTACAAACATTTTTTTGTTTACCTGTGTAATCTGACAGACACTGAAGACATAATGAACAATATTTTTTGTATAATATTTTCTGTAGAACATAAGAATTCTAAAATGGAGTAGTCTTTGCAAGACTAGATACAATTTGAACATAATGGCCAGGGTAATGGTGTAGTAGCTATGAGCAAGCAGCATGTTTGCAATAACTTACTGAATATACTGTCAGAGTGTAATGAAAATGGGCAACAGAATCCCTATTAATGAATATATATCACAAAAAGACCTGGGCTTAGTAATGGACATACCCACAAGCAGGTGCGTAGCACATGGGGGGGGGGGTATTCAACACCCCCACTTTTGTCAGATTATGTTGTATTAAATTTATTAAATTGTATTTATAACTTGGCATCCCCATCATTCAGCCACAATTAATAGACAGATGTTTAATAGTACACACCATCATGAGGACCTCATCCTTTTTGCCAGCCTCTTTTTTTGTGGTTGGGCTGGCTACACTTTTTTGGCGCAAGGCATGACCTGGGAGGAGTTGGAACACTTTTTTTGGTTAGAACCCATCGAAAGAAAAAAAAAGAACATTTTAAGTCAAGTAGCTTTTACATTTTACTGTTGTCAGCAGAAAGGTTAGAAGCTGAAGAAAAGAAATCTGACAATATCAGTAATAACTGGGGATGGAATATATTTTATTGACAGTATCGGACTTAAGTGTAAAATATCAGACTTAAGACTAAACTTATGTTTGTTAGACTAATAAATGCAATAACTACCAGTCTACAACCATTATTCCTCTGTGAGCTACTTTGACAAATTAACATGGCTGCAAGCTACTCTACTACTGATTTCCATATGTAACGCTGTAGTTAAAATTAATTTTTACTATTACAGTTGAGAAAAGTATATCTTGACCTTTCTTGACTGGTTATTTGGTCATAGAAATTCCTGATGTGCACTTGGACACCTGCTAAACACACATTAGAGCTTAGATCGGGCCCAAAAAAGGAAACCCGACCCAACCACCTTGTGTCCCCAGTCACTCCATTAGCGCTCATAGTGGCGGTGTTACGCATTGCCCATTAAAACACATAGGGTTGGAAACGTTGTCCCAGCACGTTAAAAAGGCCTAAAACGTGACCACAGCAAGTTTGAATACATTTTTATGTCGTGATGGCGGTATGAAAAAATGTGAGACCAGGTTGCTCCTCATCACCATATATTGTCCCCTGGAAACCCAGGCCATTAAGAGACCAGCCGGCCATCATTTCCGTTGTGGCTTATGTCTATGTGTTTTGGCTTTTGCATTCGTGTTGTGACTTTTGTATTTGTGCTGACATTTCTGGGCCACCGTAGCTCTGACCCAGCAGTCTAGCTATCACAATCTGGTGAAGTCACACATTTTCCACACATCTGGCTTTCAACACATCAAATTCAAGAACTGACTCGCTGCCAATAAAGGTGCCAATACAACAAGATTATAATTATTACGTAACCAGTCAGTAGTTTAAATGTTGTGGCTGATTGGTATATTGTCACATACAATATATAGAGGAGCATCACAATGAGACAATTAGTCTGGAGCATGGAATTTTTATTATGCTTTATTTATTCACCATTTCTTTTATCACAAAAGAAAGTCTTTGAAATGCAGACTAGAGTCCCTTCTGTATATAAACTGTACACAAAAGCAAGGCACTATGCTGTACATTTACAATAATTCATTAATTAATTTCATCTCTTTTTTCCTTACATGATCAGTGCTCCCGTACCTTTAAGGAAAGAGATCCCTATGACAGCCAAACCTCTTCCGGTCAGCAACTGGAACTTACATACGTAGCATGTAAACTCCTCTTGCTTTGGAAACATACCAGAGCAACAGTAATACTATGACAACATAGATATTAATCTTTTCTTCTTATTATAATTTTTTTTTTTTTACACCACACGTTTTCGAAATTACGCTGCACACACCACGACAGCACCATCCTCAAGGCAGGCGCAGGACGAGACTGGGAGACAAACAAAAACTCTTCATTATAAAGAGAGAACAAATAGTTGGAAACCGATGGTACTGCACAGCACTGTTCATATAAACAACGTCACACAGACAGGACAGTGGTGGCTGTAGAAAGTGCGCAGATTGTGCCGACACAGACAGGACGACATTACTCCCTCCAAACACAGAGATTACACCAGAGACAGACACCGCAGCAGTTTAACACTCAAGTGTTTCTAAAATCACCCGTCGCCATGAAGAGTTTTTGAAGACCCAAATGGGGTGTTTACTTACAAACTGGCCCCGATTACAGGAACCACAACACCCAAGTGACACTGTAGTGCAACCACTGATGTGACAACAAGTGACTAAAAGAGTCCTTTGGCTTTTTTCAGATTGACTTGCTTCCACCCTGGCAAGGCCTCATACTCTTCTCTTGTTATCTTCAGGGCTTTCTGAGGAAACACACAACACCCACAGCATTTATTTGGGGATGCACATACACACTAGGGCTGAAAGATATATCTTGAAAGTTCATATCTAGATATAGATACGATAAAGATATTAATATCGAAAAAAGCAACGATATCGCGATGTAGATTTCCCCTCTCCACGCTCGCCCTGCCCTGAGTCTGTAACAGATCCGGATTTATTGTTAAAGCAGAGCTGCAGTAAAATGTTAGATTTGTAATTAATTTTTTGGGTAATTTATGTTAATGTTGATGACTGGCAGTGAATTTATGTTAATGTTGATGATTGGCAGTGAATTTTTGTGTATTATGATGTTTTATTTTTCTGAGAAATGCTTGGTTTTCACGGAACCCGTAGTCATATCGTACCGTACCGATATCGAGATATCTGGCATGAAAATAGAGATATGAAAATGTGTCCATATCGTTCAGCCCTAATACACACCAACTTAAACCAAGACAAAATAAGTAATAAATACATAGAGAGAGAGAGACAAGAATGTAATGATACCCTGATATATCAAGGTATCAAATCCATGAGGTGGCAAAACAAGGTCATTTACATAGAAAATAGCAGCTACAAAATTTACAAAAGATTTCAATATATTTGTTTCTTCTTTTGTAAAGAAGCAAAAGGAAAAACTTCTTCCAATTCAGATCTGCTCTCATCTCTCTAGGGCAGGGGTCTCCAACCTTTTTACCTCTGAGAGCTACTTTTACAAAATGAAAATGGCAGAGAGCTACTCATTTTTGTATCGTGAAAATAAGTTTTCAGCCTCTTATTTGTATGGCGATCTGCCACGGTCATGGTTCCTGCCCATCTCCCATCATCTGAATCTGAATCTGAATCCGATTCTGAATCATCACCTTTGACTCATCAACCTTGACAGCAGCGCAACTTTTTTATTGACAACTAATGGGCAAATAGTGATTTGGTGTAAGAAGGCACAAATAACGTTTTTTTTTGGACAAATATTTAAAGAAATATTTGTATTCGGGACACATTTTCAAATGTATATAGATACGTTAAACCTACGGCGAGCTACTTGGAAAGGGGTTGCGAGCTACTGGTAGCTTGCTAGCGATGTGTTGGGAGACCCCTGCTCTAGTGGGTTTAAAACGAAGCTCATGTTGCTACTTCAAGGTCGTCATGCCATTCAGATGTGGTGCATATATTGAACATTGAGTTTAAATATTTTTTTATACAACATATATGATTGTATGACCATTCTTAATGCCTTAAATAACTTGCATTTGTTGACTGCTTTATTAAAGGGGAATTAAACTAATTTTCAGAAATTCTGCATCATCCAGACATCATTCAGACATGCGGATCCCATGACCTTCATTTAGCATAATTCTGATCAGAATAACGTCCTGAATTTCCCACAAAACCACCTTGTTCGTGCCTTGATAAATTAACGACAATTTCTGAAATAGTGGTTTAAGTACAAAATTCATGAGTAACGCTTTTTAGTTCATTTCTTTAAATGATGCCAAAAACATGTTTAGGTATAATTTTGTTGAATGAAATGATCATAATACATAAATGCCGGGGTGGGCAAATCCGGTCCTGGAGGGCCGTGATCCAGCATGTTTTGGTGATTTCCCTCCTCAGAAAAACCTGGTTCCAAATTGCCAGTTAATTGTCAGATTTAGTCAATATGTTTGAGTAGGACGTACCATCAAACTGTGCTGGACACCTGCCCTCAAGGACCAGATTTGCCCACCCCTGCATTAATGCAATCACATTGTCACACCCGATTGGCTAATTGGTTTAACCAGTATATGTCAGTTAAGTGTACGTTTAATGTGTCCATTTAAATCACTTCATTGTTCTGACAGGCATCATTTTTCTCTATACCTGGCCCTACTATCAAATGTGACCAAATGTTCACTTCAGAACTGAACAGAATATATCTTGATTTGATGGCCCCTAGTCTCGTTTATCCATAGAAAGTTCTACATATAGCACTGCTCTATCCCAACAAACCAAGCCCTCTTTGCTTTGGTTTCGTGTTTCAATCTGGTCGCAGTCCCGTCCTCAGGACTGACAATTAGTCAGTAGAACATTTTTTTGCACGCCAAGTTTAAAAATGGATATTAAAGTGAAAGAACAAGTTGAGGTCATCCTTCCAGAGGTATGCGGAGTATATTCAACTGCATTTGTGCTGAATAACCAACACCCCCCCCCACCCCCCCACACACACACAAAAAATACATCTTTCAAGAAGGAAGGCATTTCTACCTCAGTGATTTTATGCATCAACTTCTACCCATTACCAGAGAGTCAAAGCTGTAATCATGCCGAGAAACATAAAAAGTTAAAGAGAAAGTCCCTATTCCCAACTCTGTTAAAATCTGCACTAAAAGGTGTTTGCCTTAAAAGAGGCAATAAAGAAGAAAGTGGCTTAAGTGAGGAGAATGAGTAGAGTGCAGGAGGAAAAGTAAAGTAGAGTGAACAGGTCCATCAGTGAAGAAAGGACAAAAACAGTGAATCCACTGTGCGTGCGAGATCCACTCATTGAAAAGAAACACTCACCTACCCAGAAATCCCTACAATCCTGCCTGGAGTATAAAAAGCAACATGATTAGCTTAATATTTAACAGATACAATCAAGATCTCTCTTTCCAATTCTAGGGAATGATGAACGTGACCAGAGAGTGGGCGTGGTCTCACCTCAAAGTCCTCATCTGATAGGTAGATTTCAAGGCGCAGGGGGTCGACGCCATGGGGGAGGGGTCGGCTCTGCAGTGCTTCGAGCGGATAGGTGCTTTGACAGAGACGAGACAGAACATCTTCCACCAGAATGATCTGGTTACACACCTCTGCCTCCTAGAAGCGAAAGATCCACGGGGTGTCACACACCGAATGCATAAAACAAGGATGTGTTCATAATTTTTGCTATTGATCATCCCAGGTTTAAATGGAAACTATTGAATAATATTCAAAAAGTTTTATTTTTAAGTAAAAGCCCCTTACGGTCATACGTGAACTCAGCACCGTACAGGACAGTGTGAGCACTGTGAAATTCTCTTTGTATTTAAATAGTGACACAGTGGGCAGCTAGGAATTCAGTACCTGGGGAACAGTGTGTGGGGTCAGAACCTTTCTCAAGGGAACGTCAGAGGTACCACTTGCATGTTATGTGTGTGTGTGTGTAGAATGCAAATTGCTAGTTCAATGTTTTTGCACTTCACAGGTTTTATGATTTTATAAACTGCAGATATCATTCTTGCTACGCATTGGAAATTCGTAAACGGATATAAATGAAAATGTATTAATTAAAGCAAGTTCCATTTATACGACAAAGAATCTGCCTCGAGCTTCAAATCCCACAGAATACTCATCTGTTCCAAGAGCATCTCTGCTTAATTTCCTTACACTACTATTCCACAAAGATTTAAAACACTTAGAATTCTCCTCTGATCTCATACTGTCCTGAACTTAAGTGTTTGCTCGCACTGTAAGTCGCTTTGTATAAAAGCATCTGCGAAATGAATGTAATGTAATGCTTGTGAGTGCCCTCACCCGTTCTGTGATCTCTGCAACATCTTCTCGATGCTCCCAGCTGGGAAACATGTTGGTGAAGGTTAGGGGCTCCAGCCCAGCATGGATCAGATAGGACTTCTGAGGGTTCTCCTCATTTTTCTCTAAAAAAAATTAATAAATCTTCAAGCCCTAATGCAGCTCGGCCTCCATCTCACACCAACAAGCCTTTTAAAATCCATACAGGCCACAATACAGGTGTATCTCCAGAAGTATCTGTGGTTTCCCATTCATATTAGCAAATCATTGTGCACAACAATGATTTACAATTTATATATAAATGCAATTTAGTTATTAAATCCTTTTACAGTAATTTATTTTTTAGTATGATTATTTATTAAACCTTCTAAATGTTTGAGGCATCATTTCAGTTCAGATCTTCAAGCATGAAGTAGAATGAACAAAGAAGTTCAACAATTAGTAACAACGTTCTCATGGATAATTGCTTATGTCACAATACTTCCCCAAGTAAAACATTTCCAGCTCAAATGGACCTTCAGTCAATTCCACACATTCTCATCAGCTCATTAGCTGAAGAGCCGTACCTCGGCAGTAACGGAGCACAGTTTCCATGGCACATTTTCTGTCAGCATCCCAGCGGATGAGGGCTGAGCCAGGGGCGTCTGTGTCCTGCGGCCACCAGCCCTGCCACAGGTAAACTTCATGGTAGTTATCTACCAGGAAAAGGGCTAGGGAGAGATGGAAAGATTGAGCAAAAGATAAAACGCAGGGCATTTGAATGATGTATTCAATTTATTTAATAAATTCTGTACTTCTCTTTGTGAATATTTTAGAAATAGGTTTAATTCTCAATACCTGAAAACTCCAAAATAGAGCTAATTTCAAAAGAAACACAAGAGGCATTTTGGGATTCATAGGATTTCAAAAGGTGTCCACCTGGTCAGAAAGCGGTGTTTTGAAGTTACCTGGCTGCGGAGCAGAGTACAGGTCCTCTTGTAGGAATGGGAGTGAGCTGACGAGGCCTGGAGCTCTGGACGGGTAGAAAAACTCCTGAGCAACAAATTCACCCGAAGAACTAGTCAGCTGGAAGAGTCGTGGGGTGAAGTTAAATTTGCCTGGATCTAAAGAAAAAGAACCAAACAAGTGAGATATTTAACAGTACAAGCTTAAAGCGATAGTTCACCCAAAAATGAAAATCTGAGTTTGTGTTCTGCTGAGAAAACAAAGTCACCTTCGACTTGGATACCCTGGGGGTAAGCAAATAAACATCAAATTTAAATTTTTGGGTTAACTATTGCTTTAATCAAACAAATTTTTAATATGGTTTTAGGGTTATTTCCCAAAGGCCTTAAAAGAAATACAGAAGTCAGTAGTGAGTCGTATTAATTGTTAGAGCTAGGACCACTTATCTATTCTTTAGTAAAAGCAATGAAATTGAAAAATGGAATTTGTCTCTTTCCATTATGTGTGCATAATCACGGTTATCCAAAAGTCAATAATAATAATAATAATAATAATAATAATAATAATAATAATAATAATAATAATAATAATAATAATAATAATA
>JBBKCR010000038.1:29190637-29201586 GCA_037577295.1 Ladigesia roloffi | reverse complement strand
CACACACACACACCACTTGCACAAACACACTCAAACACACACACACACACACACCACACACACAACACACACTTAATAAGGACATGTGTGTTCTGATTGGTTGAGAGGCCGGCAGTGGGGTGTGGTGAACTTGTGTTTACCCCGTTCTGGTGTGTGCCTTTTCCTCCCCACATCCTTTTCTTCACTCACTTCATCAGTCACACTTTTTTTTTAACCATTTTAAAATCCAATTACCTTTCTCTCACCCTTTCAATTTTTTTGGTAATGAAAGGGAAGATGAAAGTGCTAGATATATTCAAAGAGCAAAACTCAACATGCTGATCGTTCCCTGTCCGCCCACAGTCTTAGACACAAATAAACAAACCTCTGCGTAATGTCGGCACACGTCCAACCAACATGTGCACCCTTTTTATAAAGGTGAACTGAGGTCAACCTTCTACAAGTGCAAACAAACTGATGACCCACTCATACGTGTCAGACTGGACCCACACACTACTGGTGACAGTTGTAGGTTGTTTATCTATGTTTGTTTGACATTAAGACATATTCTAAACATAGATATGAATATAAAAACCAAAAGGTGATCCATAAATCCATCTTCCTTCACTAAAGCACCTACTTTAAAGCTTTGCTAACGAGTCCACACAGTCCACATAATGTCTAAGCAATAAAATCAAAGCCCACCTCCATGTTGTGTTATCTGTGGGATAGCAGAGTGTGAGTGGTTTGGACTGGAAATGGACTAGAAACGCTGGTACTTCAAATTCCACCAGTATCACAAAAGAAAATTAACATTATGCTATCTATTCTGGGCAAATCTTGCATTTCAACCCCTCATCGAAGCCAAGCTAAATAAAAAGTCAGTCTTTTGATTTTGATACAGATAATTTATCGGTGTGCGTGTACACAAACACATTTTACACATGCACAGACACACAGATGTGAAACGGGCCTTGATGTCATAAGACTAACCCACAGCTGGGCTGATTCTGCTTGTTCAAACACACGTTTTCTTAAAACTATGTATTTCCTAGAGATGCATGATACTGGCAAAATATCTGTCAAAATTAGACCACAACGGATTGTGTAAGCAATGATTTTCAAGTTATTAAAGGGCCCATATTTGAATTTGTCTGGAATATTAAATGCTTTAACCCGCTGAGGACTAAAGCCTCTCTAGAACTTGCAATTTGCTTCACCTTTTAAGTATTTCATCTAACTAAATCTATACCAAAGTGTCAAATATTGTTTAGGTCTGGAAAACCGCAGCCACAATAATATGCAAGTAAAGTGAATGCAATAAAATTACTTTTTCTATTTAGTAAGTGTCAGATTTATTTGATTTTAAAAACGTACATATTTTAAAACTTTTTGGAAAATCTGAAATGCTCAATTCCCCCATCCATACAGTTCGTATACAGGAAATCAACAAAAACAGCCCGTTGTTGTGATGTAACAAAACTAATTTAAATATATCTGCTTCCTCTGTCTAGAGCTGTTTTATGCACCAATTTAATAGTTAAAAACTAGACCTAGGTTCATCAGAATACCCAATAACTCATCTGGAGCCGTCATTGGTTACCCTCTCAGAACCACTGTGATGGGTGGGAGGATCATTTGCACATGGCAGTATTCTGTGACCTCAGTACTACACCAGAACATTACCTGGACATGCGGAGTTACGCTCTGAAGGAACCAAAACGACAGCAGTCTAGGTCTACACATGAAAGCATAAGCTGAGAGACAATAGGACACAGTTCAGTCCTAGTAGGCAAGAATCCCTACTGACAACCATGTAGTCACGTTTTAGTTTATACTAAACACAGCCCATTATAATGTATAGTGTATAAGGTTAGTGTTTTCACCAATTCAAATGTAGATTCTTAAAAGGGTGTTTATCAAATATAAGAGCTGCTGGCTGACCTGGGCTGCTGAGGTAAAACCTTTGGGCTGGACCGCCGCCTTCACCACCTGCAGCTGGCTACTCTTATGGACCACCATTATCCACGTGGAATAAGAATCCAACATTATTGTTAATCTCCTCATTCATAAGAAATACACGCCTTCATCCATGAATGTCCACTGTGGTGTCCAAGTAACAAAACTGTTGACATGAGGGAGGAAAAAAAAGGAAACGGCGGACCACATCAAAGCATAGTGGGAAGTTTCTCCGATCACGCCATGTTCACTCTGCATTCTGAAGCATAAGCCATGGGTTTCAAACGTACACACACACGTACACACCATTGCTGATTTCACATTCCTCCACAAGCTTCTAGGATTACTGTAAGACTACATGTATTCTGCAATAGCTATAGTGAACACACACCCCAACATGTGACCTGATACTTTTAAAAGCCTGTTTTTTAATTAACGCCACAGTAACTCCGTACAAGAATGAGCCAAGCAGCTCATATGCAAAGAGAAGCCAAAAACAAGTCAACTAATGAAACATTCGCCATTCATTACACATGTAGGCTTATGATAACAGTTTTGTTGCGTCCAGCTCTGATATCTAAATGCAAATCAATACTGATTGTCATCTCTGCAGTGTCCAAACAATTATTGATTTGTCTCCCCCCCCCCACACTAACGTGATGACATTAATGTTAGGAGGGTGGTGGCTACCGTATGCTTCCTCTGAGACTTTAACTGACCAATACTGACTGCCCTGGAAGCAGCACACATTCTCTCATGCATTGGTTGTCCCCGAATAGGCAAGTCAGCAAAAATGTTGGGTTGTAGACCAGCTTGAGACTCACTAAATTAAAGAGACCCTTGTGAGGACCTAAATCAGCTAAAACCCTGACCTGTTGACAAATTACAGACCAGAGTATCAGGAAGAGGAGTAGAACAAAAAAAGTGGATGTTCAGGAGTGATAAAAACGTTTTACTGTCCCAATCGCCTGCAATTAAAGACAAACACAGCTTTTACACACATCAGCCACAACATTAAAACCACCGAGACGTGGAGTGAACAACATCCAATTGCAATGGCACCTATCAAGGAGAACAGCAAGAGAACACTTAGTTGAAGGTGATGTTTTCTAAGAAGGACAAATGGGCAAGTGTAAGGATTTTAGCAACACTGACAAGGATCTAATAACAGAAAACTAGTGACAGAGTCATGGGCACCCAAGGCTCACTTATACAAAGTGAGCCTTGGGGAGCAAAGGCTAATTCATCTAGTTGTAAGAAATGTCAGAACACTTGGTGCCATCCAACTTGCCTGCTATGGGCACGCGAGCTTCAGAACTGGTGCAATGTATGAGGCGTTAATGAGTAACATAATGGGAAAAGGCTGGACAATGATCTGGTTGGAAAACTTTGATCCTGTCAATCATGTGGAAGTTATTTTTGTACCATCGACCTAAACATTGTTGTAGACCAATTACAAACCTCCATGGTGCTCATACACCCTAATGGCAGTGGCTCCTTTCAGCAGGATATCACTGTTTAGGAATGGTTTGAAGAATGTGACAAAGAGTTCAAAGTATTGATTCTCCCCAGTTTCCCCAAATCTTTTGTTGGATGTGCAGTTCAAACTAATCTAGACGAAGGACTAGTCAACACTTAAAGGACTTGCTGCTAATGTATTATTACAGCACACCTCCAGATATCTTGTGAAAACCATCCCTCAGCTGGTCAGAGGTGTTTCAATGGCACAAGGGAGACCAATAACAGAAATGAATGTAGATTTTATATTTGTAAACAACTTCTTTCTTTTGTTCTTTTCTTTGATTTACAACCACATAGGCAAAAGCTCAGCATTATACGCTTTGCTGCTTTAGCGCTGTCAAGCGGTCATCGCTCAGGGCCCGCTTCTCCCCATAACAATCACCACGATGACAACCCACAACAGACCCAGTCTGTTTGAGGAAACGTGTCAGGCTCTTTTAGCTTTTATGGCTCTCTTAGCTTTTATGAGGGCCAATTTTGAGAATCTGCAGACAAACTTGGAACAAGAATCCAAAAATATAAGAAATGCTACACTGCATGTTCTGCTGCTTCTAAACTGCTTTAGAAAAGCTCCGCAAAGCTCTTAAACTCACACTGGTAATTGCTGAGGACTGATTCTAAATTCCTATAGAGCCGGAGCACAGAGGAGGGATTGGACTGGGGAAGTTCCCCTGCTCAATCCGCTCTCAGCACTCTGCCTTTATTAGGGCACAGAGAGCACATACACTCAGGCAGAGCGCCGTTTGTTTAACTTACCACCAGACTGTAGACGGCCGTGTGAGATAAACCAGCCTTAAAGAACTGTTCTCAGGATTTAGATTGGTGAACAGGGTTTCCAGCCACAGCACAGGGCACCAGGTTTCAGGTCGGGACTTTTATGCCGCAGGGTGCCAAGTGTCTACCAATCATAGTCAAGTGGCCCTTTCTCCTTAATCACTACATATACTGAGCAGCTTTATAAGAGATACTAGTGTGCACTACACTAGCACCATAAGTGCAGTGGATATCTGAGCTGGACATCTTAACAGATAAACGGGGAAAATATCAAAACTATGCATGATACAACATTTTTGCTCATACATCCATGGATGCAAGAACAATCATGCTCTAATGTTGAATAATGAAAAGGGTCATCCGTCTATACAATTTTCCACATTAACAGAAGAGGACAACAGAACTGTTTCCAAAAAGAGTTCAGTCAATATAAAACAAGGAGGGAAACTTACCTAATTCGTTTAAAAAGTCAGGGCAATAATGCATGTAGGGTAATGAATATGTAGCAGCAATGATTACCAGTTAGTCTCATTACAGCATCTTAATCTGTCTTGCATTTATGGCTCATAGGTGGAATATAGAATGAACAAATTCATTGAAATCAGTTCTTAAATAATAGGCACTAGGTAGATTAAGCAAGCTCTCCTTGATTACTGTACTGATTGCCGGACTAATCACATTCTTGTTGTGCAGTGTCACTTTGCTAGGTCTGTTTATGTACAGAATTACACATAGACGGTAAACTATCTTACCATTGCAAATTATATTTTAGTAATGACATCAGCTGAATCAGTTTAATATTTGCCACTGCATTTCTAGGCATCTTTATTAATTGGGGATCAGTTTCTTTCAGGACTCCTGGCTCACATCAGCTTGTCAAGTTTTGAAGCAGCTGCTTTGTTCTGTCTGCTCTTACATGTCTATCAAACAAGAACACAACAAATACCTGATAAGAGTCTTGATCAGTGCTTCTCTCATTAAATATATGGATATAAAGGTGCATAGTGTCTGGCCTTTTTGTAAATTCTTTGAGGAGTCTAAGGAGGAGACTAATGAGGGAGCTGAATGCATCATTTCCTCTTATTAAACTGGACTGCTTGAGATGCAAGTGCTTCCTGTCTAATGAGTCTCAACAGGTTTTCTTTTTGAGCTGGTGTGTTTGCATTACACTGCACTTGAACAGATTTCCTTTTAGAACAAATTCATAAGTCCATAAATCCATTGAATGAAACACCTGATTCCAACTAAACGCTTATCAAGAGGGCAAAATCCAAAGCCTCATTACCTTCAGCATATAGTATTATTTTTAGCATTTGTTTGTTAATGATGACAGTTTTTTTGAAGGAGCTGTGTTTATTCATTTATTAAGAGCTGTACTGAATCACATATTAGGAAAAATTTGACTATTTATACATTAATTGCACACAAAGACAGCCCTTTACTTCAACTGTTAGTTGTAGTTCTGGTTCTACAGCTACAATGGGCTGTTTTAAGGTACATGCATTGCCAACAGACATCTGCAATACAATAGTCTCTGAAAATACATTGCCAATAGATTGAGAAGCTCTGGAGCTTGCACACATGACCTTAGGTCGCCAGGCATCAGATTAAGAGGTGTAAAGGCCCCCCCGGTGTTGGGATCTGTAGCTGTGGAACTGCATTCCCTAAAGTGATGGAGTTTTGTCCAAGCCCTCTGGGATCCAGAACTGACCCAGTGCTAATCAACCCACAACACTCCCTGATCTCAGTAACACTCTAGTGGCTGGATCCTTACAGCAATTCTATCATGAAGTGTAAAGACTTAATAGAAGATTGTTTAGCAAATTGTTGGCACTGCAAAGTGCCACAGTAACACCCAAGTCTGGTGTCTGCTGCTCATTAAGATCGCACCTCCTCGCTTTATTGCCCAATACAACACTCTCAAAGTAGCAAATTATGCTGATTTTATGTGGAATATTTCAAGAGCCAAATAAATCACGCAGCATTTTAACGGTCATAATTCACAGAAAAAAATGAAAACGAAATTATTTTACAAAGTTTGTTGGCATTTGGTCTTTTAATTACTGAGGGCAAAGCAAACGGGCAAAGTAAAAGGGCAGCACTTCGGACAAAGCAAACAGACAATCCCAGATTTTTGGGACCATTACCGGGTTTACTGTTACTTGGTTTGTACCGTATTCTGCAGGATTTTAATCAGTAATGTCATTCTTTCCTATTAGGATTCGAGGAGCAGGTTTCATGGTGTATTTATTGGGTATATAGTGGATATTGCCTTGAAACAAGCAAAAGCAAACTAAATTCCCTGACTATAACTTTAAAAGCATTGCAGGAAGACAATGCATGGATATGATAGAGGCTAAACACAGACAGTATAAGACAGGCAAGATGTGACTAAAGCAACAGCTGCAATATCAGAGCCTGGCCAAGAGCCATGCACACACTGTCAGAGGGTCTTCAGTGCCATCTGAACTAAGCTCCCAACTACAAAACAAAACTGTAGGGGATTTCAACTCCTAAAGAATGGTGATCTGCATGCAATTCCTCCACAGGCCCTGAATTCAACCAATTCAAAACAAATAGTTCGGCTAGATTATTTGGCCAGAATATTAGTCTCCAGTTCCTGTCCAACTGCCAAATAGTGGTGGGTAATGGTACCATCCACTTAACAAATGACATAAACAGTGTCGCCTTCAGTGAGGAAAATGATTTACTGTTCATTTCCACTTGTATAAGGTTATCAGGGAAACACACAAATACTTAAATGTGTCATTTGTACCTCACTGGTTATCATTTAAGAACACAAGTCCGAGGGCAGCTCCAGGGCAGCTCCAGGGCAGGGTTAGTGTTACATAGACTGAGGTTAGTGGGTTCAGCCTTGTCTCAAATTCAATAAATGTCTGCTGGAGTGATCTTCAGGAACAGGAACCTACAGTACTAGCTTCATGAGGAAAGTTCCAAGTCACGATGATCCATATCAGCAGAAGATTGAATTTAGAAGGTCGCTACTGTATAGTACAGCACATAAATTTTAAGCCATCTGAGAAGATACAGAAAAACAGAACACCACAAAAATACCAATAACCCAAAAAGCACCACATTGGAATGTGAGGTGTCCTAATGGTCCTTAAGGAAGGGACCAAACAAGACATAGTCTAATCAAAGCATCTCCATAGTAAAACGGGAGCTGCTAGTTAAAGTCTGGTTCTAACATTGTGTTCTTTTAACTGCATTCTTCTTAGCAAAATGGTAATCTAACAAATGTAGGACATGCAATTTCATATTTTACTCTACTCACACTTCTCTGTATATTCCAATGTTATGTAGACTTTTTGCAAATCAGTCTTGCAACTAGAGAAAGCCAAGGGCAGACCCAAGTACACAAATTAGTTGCCCTTGAGAAACTCTTAGCAAAATACTACTACTCTATTGTAGGCATAAAATGCTAGTAATATTTATACTAGGCTAGCACAGAATAACTTCCTCTTAAAATTTCTAAAGTATCAAATTCTCCTAACCTCTTCAATTTAGAAAGAAGGTTACATTTCCTTTCCTATGAGCATCTGATTTTAAAAAAAATTTACAGTAATTCTGAATGCTTATCAGGATCACCAGAACTGAATGTTCTGTATTTAGAAGAGGGGTTTAGTGACTTGTTTACATTATATTTGAATGAAGCATCAAAGGCTTCCATTACAGAACATGTTTACTTCAGAAGGAAGTATTCTAAAAGTTGTTTTGAATAAACTGGTCACTAATTGCAGCCTTTCGAGAATCCAACAGTTTCAAACGATGTGCTTCTGTAGGTCAGATGTCGAGCAGCGAGTCTATAAGTCAGAGCATTTATTGGTCTGCCAATTCTCGCGGTGTCACATCACGAGGCATCCCAAATGTAAACGTAGAGAGTGTGTGCCAAGCATGGACATGCCGGCCCAGCGGTGACACTCGCCAGCTCGCTCCGGTTTCACTGCTGCCTGTGGCAGCTGACTGCACAGACCATCAGAGACTTCAGAGGAACAGCAAGTCCTAACCTTTACATTTATGAGTGAATCCAAAACAGAAACAATCACAGCAAACTGCAAACACCTACAGAAGATTGAGTCGAAACTATTTACACAGACTGTCACAGTAACTGTAGACACATCCACCATATATTCAGACTACTGTATGTTCACTAGGGCTACACGATTCTGAAATATAACTAGTATTCATTCTATTGCTATAGACTTGTGGAAAAGTTCTGACGCCCACTATCAATCTACATGTTTTGTTGAACTGAATCTAAATTAACGTCCTCTACAGGATGCAGCATTTTCGGTTAACATTCAATGTCTACGGCTACTACAAATCTCAAGATATCCACTGTGTATGGACATAATTTTTTTTTCCCCATAGTACACAGTTGCTTTATAGAATATATTATATATCGTCACTGCTTGGCGGAAACCTCTTAACTCCACTTTTGGTCTTTGTTGTCTCTTGTATTTTCACTTTGACAATCAACAAAACATGGTAATATGACCAGGAATAGAGAGGCAAATTGCATTTGAGGCCTTCTGAGAAACCGTTGCTCCAAAAGCCAAAATAAATGGCAACAACAATTAAACAATATATTGTGCAATGATATCCAGCTAAGTCTCAATTATTCACACCTGCGCAGCAGATTCAGTGTCCAGGGTCTCAGCTGCTAGATTCCCCTTCACATCAAAATCCAGACCACATGGTTAAGTGTCAGAATCTGGACTGTATCCACATTCCAACAAAGGCTCATACTGATGGCCTGTCTAAACAAACTCCAAAGCAGTAACAAAAAAAAAGCAAACTTACAGCTTGCTTGGTAAATCCAGCCTTGGCATCCAGCAGAAATATGCAACACATGCAAAAAACTTAAGAGCATAGGTTGGAGTAAAGAAGAATATAGTGAGTAGAGTGGTGAAAATTACTCAAAATTAACCAACTAACCAGTAAATGATTAAAACCTACCTTTTCAAAACAATCGACTGGGTAATTATTTCACTTCTACGTAAAACCAAAATCCGCATATCAGTGTAAGTGTCTCCAGGAGTGAGCATTCTCTTTATATCAAAGTTAGTTAGAATGTTTTCAGTTTTTAACCCTCGTTTGCAAGTCTTTTTTGGAAAAACACTGTTTACCCCATGCTAGGTCATCCTCCAGTAATTTAAAGAAACAGGCAGGCGAGAAAACTGGTTTGCTTTAGCTATTTTTCAATCGTCCGGTAGCCTATTACCTAATAGAAAGTCAGTTTTCTCAATCTGACCCTTCAGTCCTGGGATCGCAGCCCTATGTTGATTCCAACCATTGAAGTTGCTTTCATGAGATAATGTTAAAAAACTTTACAATTGAAGTTTCATTTAAACCAATTACAAAAAACCCTTTAACTTTGGAAAAAACATGAATCCTAAAGAATATTTTCTAATTCTATGCATTTTAAAATGATAAACCTTGATTTTTTTCAATTAAGCATTAGGGATAGTCCTAATTAAAAATAGCATGTATCCAGGTATAGGTGTAGAGGCAAATTGACTTATAACGCGATCATTTTCCACTTCGCCCACTTAAAGATAAACAGATCACACACAGTACGAGGGATGCAAAAAACTCACCTTGCAAGCTCTGTCCTCAGGAGGCTGTATGTCTTCACACCTTGACCAGGTGTGGCAGAAACAAGGATGTCTAAATAGCAAAATGCTCTTGATTCACCTGAGAAGTTTCGGCAGAATTCTTTGTGGTTTGGTATTCCTTGTCTGATCTCCACTCCTCAAGACAGAGATGGAGACAAAAACCGAATGAAATTCCAAGGTAAAGTTCCAAGGCAGAAAAAAAAAAACTTTAGGATTATAGGATTGGGGAAAAGAAGGGGAAGGGAAAAGGAGGGAAAGAGGGAAGGGAAGGAGAGAAGGGAGGGATGGGAGGGATGAAGAAAATGGGCAGATTGGGGAGAAAGAGAATAAAGCAGATAAAAAGACAGAAAAAAAGATATAGGAAATAAAGAACAAGAAAACGGAACAAAAATAAGTCGGTAAAAGAAAAAAAATCCCACCGGGCTCCTCTGAGCTATTCCGCAAGGAAGCTCTTTAGATTCTCGCTGTTCCTGCTGATGTGGGAAGAGCCGCAGGTGGGAATTTTCTGAATTTCCCTCTTAGCTAACAGCACTGTGGAGCTCCGGGGTGACACAACAAACTACTACAGAAAAAAAGAGAGGAGGGGGACGCACCGGTAAGTGTGAGGCTCACACACAAGCATGCACACACACACATGGGAGAGGTAACCTCACCCAGCATGCTCCATGTATGGGCCGGAGAGAGGAGCCCAGCAAAGGGAGAATCTGCCATAAATAGCCAGAGAGACAGAGAGAGAGAAGGAAAGAAAACAACCAGGGCCAATTCTGTGTTTTCTCCCTCACTAGGAGTAAGGGTGCAGTAACCAATACAGCATATTTTCTCCCTGGGTTCCTTTCTTAAGAAGAAATACACTATTCTACTGTTTGGGAGGAACTCTGCCCTGGTGTGTCCTGGCTGTTTAAATAGTTGTGGCCTGCAGTGGCGGTCACTGTCGCGGTGGCCAAGTTGAGCCGGAGCCACAGTGAACGTGACAGTGGGATTCTGTGACAGCTGTGGGCACATGACAGACCACTGCTCTCGCACACACACATACACACACACACACATACACACACACACACGCAAATACACACACAC
>JBBKCR010000038.1:29179910-29190537 GCA_037577295.1 Ladigesia roloffi | reverse complement strand
GGGGGGTTTGGGAGTTGCTCTTTTGGGCCCCCCCCCCCCCCCCCTTGGAGCCTATCCCAGTTATTACGAGCGAATGAATATTTATATTCATATAAAATTATTTTACTAAAGTATATTATATGTTCCATTTACAGCTACAGGCTCAGGAAGACCCCGACAAAAATTACAGATGCATATCAGCAACAGAAGTATGACAAAAACTCACCTAAGTCAAGAAAACTGAACTGAGCTGTTGCTGAATTCGCATGTATGGATCAAGTGGCCATTTATACAGTTGAAATATTTTTTCATTAATACAAATGATTAATTTATAAATAAGAAGAATGTATATTCAGTCATGTAATTATTGTATGTTATGTTCAATTCATATTTTTGTGTTTTGCTTTGGTACCAAAATTGATACCAAGAACCGTGGATTTTCACCAAATACAGAAATTTTGGCACTGTGACAACACTAGAACACACACTACTGGAAATAAAAGGAGAGATTTGCATGCACACAGCAACCCTGCCCCCCCGCACAAACCCCACCCCCACACTTCCAACACCCCTGCTTTTAGAATTATTTAACCCACTGGTGTGTATTGTGGCCTTTTGTGTCCAGTTCACTTGAATTTTGGGCCATTTTAGCAGTGTTAATACATATGGAATTACATTTCCTGAGGGTCTAGAATTTATTCAGAATATTTAATTTTGAACTTCAACTCATGAAATATCAATAATATACTGCATAAATCTAATTGTAAGACTTGACTCCCTCTT
Organism: Ladigesia roloffi; assembly: GCA_037577295.1. Lineage (NCBI taxonomy): Eukaryota > Metazoa > Chordata > Actinopteri > Characiformes > Alestidae > Ladigesia > Ladigesia roloffi. The sequence continues at coordinate 29,189,775 of JBBKCR010000038.1, read as the reverse complement.
GGCCACGTTTGGACAATTGAAACCAATGAAAAGTTATTTTTTTAATTATTTACACTGTTAAATTTATACAATTGAGGCTTAAATGTTTTCATTTTAAACTCAAACACCCCAGTAACAGTGAGAAGAAAGAAAATAGCCATTTTTTTTTAACAAGTGCATTGTGCAAACATATATTTGAAACTTATGACAAGGACTTATGTCAGTTAACATTTTTATGAAGTAAAAATAGCAAAACAATTATTTAATATATATAAATACAGGGACATAATATAAAATATTGTTTAGTATTTTATATAATTGCTCATTTGGATACATTAAATATTCTGGTAGAAAACAACATTTCTCAAGTTTCGAGTTTAGAATGAAATCATTTTAACCTAAATTGTATGGTTTAACAGTGTTAACAAAAATACATTTAAAAAATAGTTTTTATGGGTTTCAATCAGCCAAAAGTGTTGAATGGATGGTGAAAAGAAACAAGGCAAATTTTTTTAAATCTCGATCATATAAAGACTTAAAAAGACAGGGGTTGTCTCCTGCTGGCTGGTCTTATGACCTATGGCTGGATGAAAACAGAGTAAAGCTGCTGCTAACCATGTTTACAGCAGCTTGCCTATAGCAGGCCAAGGCCATGTTTGAGGTGCAGAAAAGCAGAAGAAAGCTACTAAGCATTAAGAGGATGGACATTGCACTCTGCTTATAATGGCCTGTACCAAGAGGACCTGGTCTCGGACATACAAGCCTCAGCCCCAGGAACATGCAAAGTACAGGCTTCCTTGAGTCCCAGTGGTGCTAAACAAGGTGCCAGAAGAACAGATACACAAAAGAACATTGTGAGCCCCACATAGCGTACATACTTTTAAACATTAGTCTGTTCTGGCCATGTGCTTAGCTTCATCGGCTCAGTTTATTGCACTTGAAAGTCAAACTGCCAACTAAGCTGTTTAAATTCAACAAACACAATCATGATTAGTGAGATTCCTTTTCTTTAAAGGGCCAATATAATGGAAAGACTAATTTTTCTCACATTTTGAAATGCATTTTCATATGTGTTCCAATCAATATATAGAAATAAAAGTCCTGTCAATTTCAAATCAGTATTTTATATTTCTGCTTATGCAGCCTATAGCAACTTAGCCTGCTCATTCAATCTTTTTTTTTTAATCCAATTTGTTGTGCAGTATACATTTATCTTTCAAATGACTCCAGATCCGCTGAATTTAAAGGTCAATAAAGAGCCAAAATATGAATTATGCTGCTACCTCACTAGTTTAGTGCAATTAGATTGTTACAGTATAACAGTACTGATGTTTACTTAAACATGTGGCATCTTTTATTTACACAAGAGTGTTGATTTGCTTGTAGGTTTTGACATATTTGGACTGCTAAATCACCTTTAATTTCATTTATACTTGCTTAAACAAAATGTACACACGATGAAATATCATTTTCAGCAAACATCTATTTACCACAAAGCGTTGCTGTGGTGAGCTCCTTTTTTATTTTTCCCCTAAAGAGAAAACCAGCTCAGACCTGAACTATGATGTCATCTACAGAACTAATGAGCTGCCCAAAATAGATGTGCAACTGCAGATCACCTTCTTAAAAAGCACAGTGATAAAAAAGAACAACCCAATAGCCAAGCATGTTGACAACCCAATAGCCAAACTTTAGACAACTAGAAAAGTTAGGACAGGAACCCTTTAAGGTCTATATGACCAACATTCTGCACTGAAAGCAGGTCACCTACTACAACTGTACATTTATTGCAACATTTAGCATGTAAAACTAGCTGATGAGTTAAATCAAGTTATGAAGTTAGATTTATGGAAAATATATAAATGGACTGCGCTCTGAAGAACAAACAAATAGGAACTAACAGACCACCTGAAAGAATCCCGAGCAATAATACTATTTTGGGCGTCTTAATGATTTTGATATTGACCTAAAAGCAGAGAGCATGTTCATCTGACACCAGAAGTTAAACTGCTTTAGTCTAAAGCGGTCTCAAGTCGAGTAGGTTTTACTGTCGTTGCTACCGCATACACACAGTACACAGTAAAAACGAAACAACGTGCCTCCAGGACCACGGTGCAACACAAAGCAGAACAAAACAGAATACAAACCCACATATACACAAAGGACAAATAACAAGAGAAATAAAACAGCTATACGAGACAATATGACCAATGTTACGCGCGAGCTAAGCACGCTGCCATCATAGTTTTCATCAATATTAACGACATGAATCAACAGGACTTAAAGAAATAGAATATAATGGCAACAAGAGTGATTGCTCCTGTACAGACTTCGTCGTTAAACTGATTTAAACAAACATCACTTACCTAAAACCTTCGTCTGCCATGCAGTTCTGAAACACTCTAATTGAAGGTTTTATCCGAGGGGAAGCCGCTGTTGGCCCTGTTTCTTAATCAGGCGCCATAATCATATTGCTACGCTTCGTCTGCCTCCAAATTAAACTAGTTTTCAGCGCGTGCGAGGCCTCTAATTTAAAACATACGTCAAAATCTGTGACCAATGACAAAGCAGCGCGTGGAGCTAGTCGCTGTACAAATACAAAACATTTAATTTATTTCTTTATATATCTGTACATACACTATGTGGATAAAAGTATTGGGACGTCCGACCATTACATCAAGAGGGACTTTAATGACATTGAATTCAGACACATAGACTTTTGACGTAATACCACTTTGCAGCTATAAGTTTCCACTCTTCTTGGAAGTCTTTCCTCAAGGTTTTGGAGTTTCTAACATAATTTTGTGCCCATTCCTTCTATGAAGCATTTACGAGGTCAGACACTGATGTTGGATGAGTAGGCCTGGATCACAATCTCCGTTCCAGTTCATCCCAAAGGTGTTGGCTGGGGTTGAGGTCAGGGCTCTGAGCTTATAAACAAACACACATATGATCCTATTTTTGACTCACCTTATACAACATCCTTGAAAGAGATAATCTGAAAAAAACAGATTATCTTTTTTCTTTCCAGATTATGTTCCTGTTCTTATGAGCACCCTGTCATGTTAAAGATATTTTTCTTAGCAGTTTCTAGTCTCACCTCTAAGAAAGCATAATGGTGCCTTACCAGTCTTTGTGCTGATGTTGCTTTCAGAGGTAGTAGGGAAACACAGTTTTGAGAGCAGATTATTTTAAACTCAGCATTCAGCACTACGTGTTTCCAGTTTAAATTAACAGCACTGACAGGTGACAGGTGGATCTCGATCCAAGCAGATACATAATGAATTTGAGACAAAGATATGCAATGTGGATTAAGTGTCAAAACACGTCCATCTTGATGGTTTGGGGAAACGCCATCCAACTTTATATTCTTGGCATACATTGGAAAGTCATGTCCCATTTAAAGTGTGTGAGTTGCATTAAATTGGAAAAAAGTGTCTTGATTACACTAATATCATATTTATATGTAATTTCCATGTGAGACCTTGTAAGATGGGGGGGGGGGGGGTAATTGCGATTCTGTCTCTGGTTTTCATCCTGGCTGAGAGAGACAGAGAGATAGGAAGAAAAAAGGGGGAAAAAGAGGGGAGACAGGATGGGCGATAGAGAGAGGTGGAAAGAGAGAGAGGTGAGAGGGAAAAGGAGGAAAGAAAGGGAGAGAAAGTGGAAAAAATGGAGAAAGAAAAAGAAAGTGAATGGAGAGAGAGGGTAGAGAGTGGAAAAAGAAATAAAAAGGGTGGAAAAAAGGGAATTGAGGCTAAAGTCAGAGAAAGATATGTGAGAGGGAGGGAGTGAAGAAGGACAGAGAGGAAAGAAAGTGACAGAGGGACACAGAGAGGAGAGAGGGGAAAGGAAGGGACAAAGAAATAGATGAAGAGTTAGACAGAGAGAGGAAAGAAAGAGGGACACAGAGAAACAGGGGACAGACCAAGGGACGGAGAGGAAAGAGAAAAAGGGGAAGAGAGAGAGTGGGAGACGGAAAGAGGGAGAAAGAGATATCTGCTAGTGATTTTTACACTTTTCTCTCGCCAGACTGCCATACTGAGTTCAGTAATTTGGACTTGACTGTTGGCAGAATTCTTTATCAATGGATCACAGCACTGGGATGGCGTTTCATGAATGAATCAGAGCAGAGAAGTGTTTTCTGAATGGAAGCTAACATCCACCCAGCATGCTGTGGGAAATTTGGAGGGCATCCATCCGTCCAACCTGCGAAAAACTGTCTTTGCCAAATTATTCTCTCTCTCTCTCTCACACACACACAGAAACTTAAAATACAGAATAAAAGTAGCAAAAACCCTGTAGCAATTCTCATCTATTTTTCATTTTCAAAGTGTAAAATATCTTCAGCAGAATTAAAAAGTAACAACTAGTCTGTTGTGTAACAGTCCACAATAATATAAATGCAGCCCGGAAATGGAGATAGGACTTTAATGGGGCAGGAATTTTCTCTATTCCCCAAGGTAATTAATCATTTATTTAGTCATATATCAACTTTTAACGTTAATCCAGGATTGCATAGCAACACAGGAATTGCACTTAGTGAAATGCTTGCTGCATTTTCAGGACATTTCTTAAAAATTCTGTCAGCTATTTTAAAGGAAACAAATCTCTGGTTCGTTCTTTAAAAAATAATTAACATTTCAAATGGCTGTCACAGATATATTTTTTTAATTTTAGAAATTTAATAAATAACTTGAAAAGTAAAAAATGGTTTGTTCTGACTGTGATGATCAAACAAGGTTTTAAAAATAATATTATTAGATATTTTTTCATGTTTTTTGTTGTTTGAAGTATAATCCTCTATATGGCAATCATGCACTGCAATTGGTACTCAAGATGCACAAACAATGTCTCTTATCAATGCAGAGTTTTTCAAAAATGACCGTACCAACAATGAAAATACCTACACAGCAATAAGAAAATATGTTTATATAAATATATATAAATAGGTAATGAATGCAGTATTTGTTAGTAAATTCAATTAATCAGATAAAAGCAAAACAAATCATTGAAACATTTTCAGCATTTTGATTTCAAACATGTAACCACAGAGTTAAATTGTAGAAAATGTTTATTAAATTTGACTTTTTTTTTGGAACTTATTTAACATATTTACATTTCAATGCCTAACCATTTACAAACATGGAACCAAAAAGTCAGTAATGTTCTGCTAAATGAATAATGGTCCAGGTACCTCAAAGACATGGAAAGAAAAACAAAAATTAGCATCAAAATGTAAATCATGTCACTCTTGGCACCCCGTAGCATGTAGCAAAATGTAAAGAGCAGTTTATGCTTTAAAGGTATTATACACTGCATTACTGTTATGAATTCCAGAAAGTTGCAAACTTCCAAAAAAGAATGATGAATTTCATCTACTTTTTTTTTTTTCCACAATGAGCGTTCTCAATGTGCTACAATGGTGAGAAATGCTACATTAGTCATGAAAACAGCTCAAAATAATAACAGTTATGGGCCTGTTGGATGAGGAGGAAGGGGGAACAGTTCCAGTCCACATGCTACAAATGTTCCTTTCGGCCAGACAACAGCTTATCGAGCTTGAAAATAGATAAAATAAATTAAATAAAATGTAAAAAAATCAATCTGCATGACTGCGAGGTTTCTTCTTCGACGTAAATGAATGCAAAATCAGACCCAAGACAATTACAAATGCTCAAAACAAATAAGGCCACATTCAGCATTAAAAAGAAACAACTACGTTTGCACAAGTAATTCCTAATGCTGCAGTTGTTTTCTTATTCACATACACTGTTGGCTACCGGACAAACTTTGGGCTCATTTTCAGGTTTAACCTAGCCTTCCGAGGAAGTCTAGACCTACCCTGGGATTTAGTGCTAGATTAATTTTCCTAATTTTCTTCAATCAGTATAATTTTGTTGTTAGGACAACGTCATATGAATTATTCTGGTGTTGAAAGCGGTGCTGAAAAAACGGTAGAGAATGGAACTAGACATCTCTAAATGTCTGGACAGCCTCTAAAAACCCGACAGAAAGTTATTACATGAAATGTTTATGACATTGTTGCCTGATGCCTGAGATGTTCTACAGTTCCTCACTGCTGAAACAAAAGTAACTTTACAGGTCAACAAAAAAAGTGTTTATTTCAAGACTTTACACAAATTTTACCCCAAAGTCATTTTGGACCATTTCTATTGGTCCATTGGTCAGTATAAATTAGAACCAACTTTTTTCAATTATGCAAAATAATTTAAGTAGTATTAATTTTATACAAATTTCTTTATTAAAAGAAGTAAAAAATTATAAATTATATTTAAAACCATATGCTTAAATTATTACAATATCTATCTGGTATCTAAATTATGTCTATATTAGATTCATATTAATAAATGAGTTCATTTGAAACAAGTAACAACAGTGACAATTGATTTTGTGATAAGATTTTGGCCTGACAGAATCTTATTTTAAATCCAAAGAGGTAAATACGGAGTTCTATAAGGCAAAATAGAAACTTTTTTTTTTCATTTATCATCGACATTTCATGTAAAACCCTAAGAACTACTGTAGGTTCAGACTGCAAATAAAATGGCTATATTTGAGTAGACACTGGTTCCATTCTCCACCATTGTACAGAAATTTGTGTCAATTTATTTCTGTACAATGCAACACCTAATCTCTAACGGACAGATGTTTCAGGATGGAATTATTCAGAAATGTAGAAAAATCTGAGGAAATCCACTTCAAGCTTAGATTTAAAACAAAAGTTGTGTGATTCTTCTTTTGGGTTCTACTGCTAGGTTCCATCTATGCTTGGAAAGCTGGCCGTTGCTAAGTATGTACACTGATGCAGATGACGTGATGGCCAATTCACTAAATAGTAATGTAATACGAACCCATTTGTACAGAGTACCAAGTATGGACTGAGGTTCTTGAGTGAATATCTGCCGCGGTGTGATACATAATCCAAACACAAGCTCCAGTCCTCATCATCTCAAGGTATACAACGACAACCCTCATCATTCACAAATTTCAGAGCAAGAACAAGGCAGACCACAGGTGTCTCAACACAGATATTCTTCGCTCCGCTAAATCGGCCTGGTCTTGCTCTTCCTCTTTTGTTTAATTTCTGTTAAAGCACTAGAAAATTATATACTCTTCTTCCCAACGCTATACAGCAAAATGTTACTGCCAACTGGATCCAAAAGCAAAGAAATAAAATATCATGGTAAATACAAAATATCTCTTAAAATATTTAAAATATACTTTTATTTTGTACATTATGCGGACTGGTTAACAATTTCAATGATAACAAAAATAAATATTCGGTGAAATGCAGTTTTTTTCTCTTGCAAATACTCATGGGATGGCATGGGAAGCAACGATGGAAGAGGGGAGTTGGGATTGAGGGGGGGGGCGGGCACAAGCGAACACTCATGCACACGCGTGCTCACAAAATCCGAAACACTTTCTTGCTGAGCGACATTTAGACAGATGACACTTTTACAAATGAATCTATCCTGGTTCTCACATATTCTACAGCCACTGAGCTTCATGTTGGACAATATTGCTCTAGCTATCATACACTATCATTCTATCTCATCACACCTTACCCTACCGTACAATATCGTGCTGTAATCTATCAAACCATAAACATTTTCTGCCTCTCTGACCACTATTAGCAAAAATGGTACAAGATGTAATGTCATCACATTATGTTTTTTTATGTTTCGATACTTTTCAAATCATGACCTATAGACTTTTTTGCCTACTTTTAAAGTCCTAAAAATCTGTACATGTTAATCTGTTTCATCGCACACACTTGTTAGCGTTTATTGCTCTTGGGAGTTGCCGACACACCGCGTTGAATTAGGGAGTTCATAGACGTGTTCATATCTGGACCCTGTTTTTAAAGTCTATGTTGCCTGAAAAAAATCCCCAAACCTGGGTCATATCAAATGGCATTTGAGATATTTGACATATCCTACAGACATTCATGAACATGTGGATACTGGACATATCAAACGTTGTGTTGGTGACTACTCACACTTTCAACACATAGGCTTATCATTACTGGTGTGTCTCAAAAAAGAAGAAAAAAGGCCACTCCATAGCTCTAATCATCTTTGATTTTAGCAAAATAAGAATTTACGAGATAACCGTTCATTCGCAAGGTGCTTCTCAAAGTTGATTCCTCAAATACTATAAATGCTCACCCTACCCAGGCCACTACTATTTAACCTATAATACACCATAATCGTACAGTACACCACGTACTGCAACTTTTTAGGTTCAGGGATGTATGTTACAGTGTGCTGAGAAGTTCTGCTATTAGGGCACTATGGGTTGAGAAAAATAAATAGAAAAAAGAAAAGCCATGAAATTTTTTGATCAATTAAAGGAACGGAAAACAGTTCTTGAGCCACTAATCTTCACTTGCTACTATAGTTCCAGCTGCCCATCGGAGATGGAGCTCATATTTTTGGAATTAAACAGCTCAGGCAATGCTTAAAGTACGAAAACAAATGCAAACAGTCCTGTAAAGTCTGACTGGTGGTAGAAACAATATGCAAACGTGTATAAACGCTGACAGAACATTCATGTCCAGACAGACGGACCAAATTACACCGGACTACGAAAAGACCACAGGTTCCGACAATCGACAAAAGTTCCATGTCAGCAGGAGAGAAGCGCTGCAGATCGGGAAGGGGGGGCAGACACCGCTATGGCTCACTCCCACCTTAACTAGGTTGAGGGAGGGCAAGGGAGGGGGCTTCTCCCTATGAATGGAACTGAGGAGATTTAAGAAGAAAGATTATATTGTTGGGAGGGCTTTAAAACAGACAGTGGCTTGGAAACGATGGGATGTGGGAAATAATTTTACACATGACAAGGCTTAAAGGACAAGGTTAAGTACTTGAGGTCAGGTTAAGGTACAGTGTACAGGGTATAACTCTATTCCTGGGAAAGTCTAATGTACAGATGCACAGAGCATACTGCAAGCATGTTAGGGCTCTTGGTTCTAAAAGGGATAATTCAACCCAACACTGCTAATGTTGGCTAACAATGACTAAAAGGTTGAGAGTTATTATGAAAGGTTTTCATCATTCAGGTATAAATATCCCTTTAAAGGGTCTGGTCCATTTGAAAATGTAATATATAACAATATGTTGTTATATATTACGCAGTCAAAACAGATGATGTTGTAATATACTTGCAATATATTACATTTTATATAGAGGAGATCAGGCCATAAGGAATGCCTGAGGTTTACAGGCCCCTGTTCGACTCTCTCAATACACCAGGGAAAGAAAGAAAGAGGGCAGGGAGAGGGAGGATACAGAAGGTAGGAATGGCTGGGACTTGCCTCCTTCTGGCAGTGGAGCAGCAACATTAAGAAATCCAGCAGTGCCGGATCAGAGCGGAGGTGGGGTGGCGTTGGTAACACAATGCTCTTGTCGGAGAAGGCCATTTTATGTGTGTGTTTGTATATGTGTTTGTACTTGAATGCATGTAAGAATGTGTGTACATGACAATGAATTCATGTGTGTGTGTGTTTTTGAGTGAGTTCATTTACATGTTTACGTGTCTGCATATGCATTATGCAATTCTTTAGTGCATGAATTGTTTCTATCAGTGTGTGTGTATGTGTGTGTGTGTGTGTGTGTGTGTGTGTGTGTTTGTGTGTGTTGTGTGTCTTTGTATTCTTCTGTGAGTGGCATATGAAAATGAAGGCATTTAACAGACAGCCAGGTCACAGTGTTGGAAGCTGGCCCTTAGTGGCAATGGATGACCCCCTGACCCCCGTGACCATCGACTTCTGGCGTTTAGCTATGACTTCTCCACCTGGGTGAGCTCCTGCGATTCTGAAACATAATACGAAAGTCATGAAGAACACCTAAACCAA
>JBBKCR010000038.1:29165896-29179040 GCA_037577295.1 Ladigesia roloffi | reverse complement strand
TATATATGTAAACAAACAAACATAAACAAAATGAATAAATAAATAAATAACAATTCTGTGTTTGTTTACATTGCTGTGACCATAAGATACCATACCTAAAACAAAACATGAGAACCTACCAAAAATCCCCAATGGAAGATTTAGGTTAAAAGCACAAGAGAAAGAATGTTGCTCCCTCTAGTGGTTACCCTGCATCTTCACACACTTAGGTAATATTCTGAAAATTAGAATGGACCACACTGCTTGGTGTCACCTGTTAGGGTGATAAAGCACTTCTGCCTTATAAGTTATAAATACTCCCAAAAGTGACCATAAAGTCTCAGCTAAAGCAAAGTTAAGATCCTCAACAAAACCTGAGGTCTGTATATATCCAATAAAAAAAATCCCTGTCCAAAAACAACCACCTCTAACCAAGATGGTTGCATGACTTGAACAAAGAATTGTGTGAAACTCTCATGATGAAAGAACTAACAGATATGCTCCAAATAAGCTAAGAATAAAATGTTTTACATATTTGAAGAATTTTTTTGCCTTTTCTTATGTACTTTTCTAAAATTATTAACTAACATGAGTCAGACATTTACATGTCCAAATGTTGGCACAAAGATGCTATCATAATTGCCTTTTTAAACGAGCAATCACATTTTGTGCCATTATTTTGTTTTACTATATTTGTTTCTGAAAGACTGACAGACTGAGATTCCATCAAATTGACTCAAACATCGCAAAAGCATAGCAAATAGAGACCATGTTTACTCAAGCACAATTGGAGGTATATACCCCAAATTTACTAGATTTTGTAAGAATTGTACCTGCTGGGATTGGCTGGTCATCTGGTGTTTCCTCAGGCCCGGTACTGTCTCTACAGGGCACACTGCTTTCTCTCTCCCCATTCTCTGCTGTGTTTGGAAGCTCCAGGGAGGAGGGAAGGGATTGATCATCATCCCTCCCCAACTCTTCGGCTCTAGACACAAAGCTCACCCCGTACAGTCCATCCCATGAGTCTGTGCTACGGAGGCTAAGGCGTCTCATTCGAGAGACAGTGTCCACCTCCCTCATACGGGCAAGTCTCTCCTCTGACCCGTGTCCAGGTGGGGCCATAAAACGATCATGCAGGGCTTCAATTCGCTGTGAAAGTCCACGGCCCCGTCTTCCTAAACTTGAGGCCTGAATGTCTCTTAAAAGTGAACTCACTTCAGCACCTCGAATCTGTCCCTTATCTGGAGTGTTATGTTTGTCCCCATCTGAGTCTTTGCTAGAAGAAACAATAGTTTGATCTTTACTTTCATCTTGTCTTTGCTCAAGGTTCCACTCTTTTATATCCACACCCAGCCCTTTAGCACTAACGTCCTGATGCTGCGCATCACTGTCTAAATCCCAATCTGAATCATCAGCACCCTGTCTGTCAATTCCACACCCACGCCAACCACCTAGACCCCGCTGTTCACCACTGGGTTGTTGTCTATCAACATCTAACCCCCACCTGTCCCCACCTATGTCCTGCCTCTCAGCATCAAGGGATCGCCTCTCTCTTGGCCAACCACACCCTCCGTTCCACTCATCTCCTTCCCAGCCACCCCTTTCACAATCCAACCCTAAGGATAACCTACGATTTGGATAAGATAACACAGACAGGGGTAAGTGATCAGGAGGAAACTCTGGCAGTAACCCTGGATCAACACCTGAATGAGTCCACATGGCAGCCTTATTTGGTCTTAAAGTCCCACCAGGTTCTTTCTTGGACTCGCATGTTTCCTCAGTCTCTTGAGTTTGATTTTGTACCTCAGTAGTGCCTTCAGGCACAGTGTCTTCTTGTTCACTCTTTTCTGAAGCGATCTCTCTCATTTCTTCTGTCTTATCACCATCTGAAATTGTTTCAATATGGAACTGACTTTCAGCCTCTTGTGTTGGTTCATCCTCTTGTTTCACTATTTGTATATCCCTTTCATCACAAGTAAGGTTGTCATATTTCACTGTAATGTTTTCTAGACTTTCTTCTATCTCACTTGCAGGAGTGCCCTCAGCCCATTCAATCATGCTCATTTCATCTAAGTCCTCAGCTGACCCATGTTGGGACCCTTCCCCTGTTATAAGGGTAGCAATATGCTTCTCAGCTAATGACAGTTGCATCTGCCAGTCAGCTGGTACTTCTGGGTTCGTTTCTAAACCTGTTTTGTCTCCTGTTGCTTTGCTAGTTGTAATGCCACCTATCAAAGCTCTGTTACCAAGGAATTTGCTACCTTGGCTTGGTACTCTCCTAAAGCCTGAGCTTCTCTCTTCCCTGAATAAAGAGATTGGCTCCTGCCTCGCCTGTTTTTCATTTTCTAATGCTAAAGAACAGCAAGGCTGCTCTGAATCTACTGCAGGTCCACTAGGCATGGCCACATGCTGTGGGGTGTCAATGCCCATGGCACTACCCGGTTTGGATTTTGCTGAAGCCCCTCGGCTGATGGCTCCAGATTCACGGGCCATTTGGAGTGTCTGACAGATGTGCTCGTAGTCTGGGGGGCTGGTTAGAGTGGAGGCATCCTGCATGGGTTGCCTATCTGCCCATGGGACCTCAGCTCCCATGGATGAAGTGGAGGAAGTTAGTGCAGCCAAGCTGTCATCTTTGACTGGAGCTTCCTTAGGATTCAGGAGATCCAGCTTTACTGATCTACAGGCTTTGCGGTGAGTTATCTGGGACATTACTGTTTTATAATCTCTGAAACCTGCCTCTGCTGCAGGAGGTGCAGGACAAATCTCCTCCCTTAGCTGTTTGCTGAAACTAACACTCTTCCCAGTTGACGGGCGGGAAAAGGCACTCTTAACCTCCCTGTATTCCGGGTCACTCCCTGGGACCAGGCTGGGCCGAAGTGTAGTTGCAGGCAACCCTAGGGGATCAGTGGACAGTCTGGCTTTGATGCGGTCAGGGATTTGCATGGAGGAACGGTTGGGGAGGTTATTGCTGGCAGTGCTGAGCTCCAGGATGTCTTTGTAGGCCTCATTAAGATCTTCAATGCACTGGTCCACTGTTGGACGCTTACTTGCTTGCTCTTGCAATTCCTTATTAATAGACTCTAGCTCCTCAACGGCATCCCAGGACCTTCGGCACACTGGCTTTAACAGGAATTGACCAAAGGTCTCTGGGTTAGGGCCGGCAGTTGACTTTGCATCTTCAGCTGGGTCTGAAGGAGGAGATTTAGGTGGGGGCTGTGTTGGGGGTGGTGGTGGTGGCTGGGATGGTGGTTGGGTTGGAGGTGGGGGTGGAGGGTGTGGTGGAGGGTGTAGCGGAGGTCTGTGTGAACCTGTGCTCTTGAAGGTACCAGTCCTTGAAAAGGCGCTGTTGCTGGATGGTTTCAGGCTTTTCTGACCTTTCATGGGATACCCATAGGGAGTACTCGGGTCTGAAGCTCCAGGGGCACTCGAAGCCCCTGTGGTCCCTGTAGCCCCTGAAATCCCTGTAGCTCCTGGAACTGCTGGAACTCCTGGAGCCCCTTGGGCACCTGTGCCCCCTGTGGATCCTGTAGTTCCCGCAGCACCTGTAGCACCTGAAACTCCTGATCCATTTTCTGCAGAGGCCTCTGCTTCTGGGACAGCAGGCAATATTTGTGCTTCGATTTTATCAGGACCCGGATGTTGAGCGCTCTTCGCAAGTTCTGGGCTAGTTTGCGTTTCCTGATCACGATACTGGTCCCCCGGCCAAGCCCCGGAATACCGTCTCAGCTCATCATGGGGGTTTGGCTTAATGATCCTAGTGCGAGAGTTCCTTCTGCGATGACCTCTTCTCGTGACTATGCTACTGGATGCGCTGCCAAGTGTGAGTGCTTGTAGTTCCAAGTCAGTGGAGGTGGTGGATGTGCTTTTGAGGCTTTGGTTTGGCAGGGAGCCAAGGGTGTTGCTGTTCTCACTGGAAGAGCTTGGTGGTGGAGGAGGAGGGATTGGAGGAGATTCTGGTTCTTTCTCTTCATTGTTGTTTTGATCTCTGGACTTCCCACTAGATTGTGAAAGGGGGACAGACACCAAGCAGAAAATAGTCTCACTTAATTTCTTTTTCACACTCTTTTTCTCAGGCTCTTGGGTTGGTTCTGTCTTTGCTGTGGAAACACTCTCTGATGAACCCTTGTCCATGGATTTTTCTGCTTTTGCCTGTTTGTCAGTGATTCTTTCTGTTTTTAGCTGTTCTACAGTAAGATCTGCTTTTGACTGTTTCTCTGACTTAATCAGCTTTTCAACGAATTTATCTGCTTTACTCTGTTTTTCTGCAATTTTGTCTGCTTTTAGTTTTTCTGGAATTCTGTCTATTTTCACTTGCTTGTCTGGTAGTCTGTCTGCTTTACTTGTTTTGTCTAAAATTCTGTCAGATTTAAGTGGCTTTTCTGGAATCCTTTCTATTTTAATATCAATTTTAATTAGTTTTTCTGTGTGTCTATCAGCTCTGACCTGTTCTGAAACTCTATCTATTTTTGTTTGTTCTGGTATTCTGTCTGATTTAATTTGTTTGTCTGTAAATCTGTCTGGCTTAACTTCTGTAATTTTTTCAACTTTGACTTGTTCTGCAACTCTGTCTGTTTTCACTTGGTCTGTGATTTTTTCTGCTTTGCCCTGTTCTGCAGCTCTGTCCACTTTCACCTGTTCCGTTACCCTCTCTACTTTCACTTGAGTTTGGTCTGGAATCCTTTCTACCCTAACCTGTTGGTCTGCACCTCTGTCAACTTTGATGACTGGTTGTGAGGGCCTGGTCGGAAACGTTGATGGGTACTTGGAAAAGATCTGGTCTGGTGCTACACCTTCACTGCCTTTGTTCAACCCCCTGTGCCATCGACTAGCATTCTCATGTTCACTAAAAGCTGGTTTGTGAGTTTCCGTGCTTGGCCCCTGGGTAGTGAGGAAGGCACTATCATGTGTGGATTGTCCTAAAGCTGCAGCGCAGGGAAGCTCTTTGTTGACGTGACGGATCTTGTCTGCGTCTGTGAGTGAGTTTCCACCGGGCCCCCCTGAGATGTGCCTGATGCGCATGTCATCAAATGGGACATACTGCACATGCCCTGGCCGATTTGGTACAACAGGTCCTGGATGCATTGGCCTTCTGGGGACTACTGCCATACTCCTGTCTTCCCGGCGTTCTGACCATGACATTCCTGCTGTTCTGGAAAACCACTCACCCATCTCAGCACTTACAGGTTCTCGCTTCCATCGGACAAGGGCAGAATCAGCACGGAATATCTGTCCCCCTCTGGGAAGCTGAAATCTCCTGTAAGAGGGGGGTGGGATGTATCCAGGTGGCTCCATACCAGTCAATTCCTGATAAAGCAGATCTGCCCTATATGCCTCTGGTCTCAGCAGTTCTGCACTCTGTGAGTAACAGATGGACCTGTCTCTGAGTAGTTCTGCACTCTGAGAATAACAAAGTGATCTGTCCCTTAACAGGTCAGCACTGTGAGAGTGTGTTATAAAGCGGTCTCTTAACAGGTCTGCACTTTGTGAGTGACTGATAAATCGGTCTCGTAGTGGTTCGGCACTTTGAGAGTGGCTCACTAGGCGATCTCTTAGAGGCTCTGCGCTTTGCGAAAAGCAAATGGACCGGTCTCTTAAGGGTTCTGCACTCTGAGAATAACATACCGACCTGTCTCTTAACGGTTCAAAACTCTGAGAATAGCAAATTGACCGGTCTCTGGGTTTGGACACTGGTTCAGAGGAGAGTGTTTCCCAGCTCCCCCTGTTCTGCTGGTGAGTCTCATAAGATGGGGGCTTTACAGGGCGACTGAACCGAGGCTTTGGCACAAGTGCAACAGGACCTGGACCATGAGTCTGACTACTCCACCGCTCTCCTATTGGCCATTCACTATGATAACGACCATATGGCACAGAGCTGTTGTTTCTCTGAGTAGGGACCTGGCCTGGGGCACCTGTTTGAGGACGTTCTCTGTACTGTGGATCTTCTGGAGAGAGAACACGGGGCAGAGACTGAGACTTCATCCTGACTGCGGCAGGCACACTACTCTCAGCAGGCCGCAGACGGTGCTGCTGTTCCTGAGACCAGCGTTCAGCTTCACCGTCGGACAGCTGCCGACCCAGGCCCACTGCAGGCCGCCACTCTTCTGTGCCTAGACTCTGGCACTTTCTCTCCCCAGACACCCGCAAAGTCTCTGGGCCTGAGTCCATAGGCTCTCGTATCCATGGCACTTCCTCCCATCGTGTCAAAGGCCTTTCTGTCCTCAGTTCCTCAGCAGCCAGCACCGGGCCTCTCCAAAGCCCACCAGACACACGCAGCTCCCTAGGGTCACCATAATCCAATAGGGCACTGAAGTCCTGCCCTCTTCTTCTCCAGTAAGCAACATCACGTTCATCTGTATGTTCTGAAAATGTCAGGCTGGGGGCATCATAAAACCTGTGTACACAAATAGCTTAAATTATTTTTAGGCTTTCATGATCCTGACAAATTTTAGCACACGTCTATTTAACAGGTTCCCAAACCTTTCCCTGGGGTACCCCTGTCTTAGAATGTGTTTTCCTAGACATTGTCAAATCAGGAGTCCATAACTATTGCATTGGGTATGTTAAACATGAGAAACATCAAAATAATGCAGAGTATTTAAATACTAGGAATTTCCTATATTTAGGAGGTGAAATTCCACATTACATTAACTGTACCTATCCCAGCATTTTTTTTGTCTTTTATGTCATGTCAAACAAAACCGCTGCCACAAAGGCTCCCTTCCCCCGTTTCATAATTTTATTTTTTTATTTTATGATTATTATTATGGACAACAAAACCTAATTTTTTTTCACTTTTTATGTTTTATGTAACTATACTTTTGAGTACTGCAAAATAGCAAACTGCAAACTGATTAACATAAATCAAATTACAGGTCTAGTAACCCACAGGGTTTATTTGGCACCCAAAATTTTTAATCAACATTCAAACATGACTGGTGTGCCTGCTTTCTCATCACTAATTGCTCAAAAAATGCATCCTGGATAGGCTAACTAGTCTTGTACCCATTCTACAATACTGAAGTCAAGGGGGTGGGGAGGGGCATGCAGTGACAGAAGCACTAAAATCAGATCTGATTGGACTGAATTTTGATTGGTGCAGGAGCACCGCAGCCCATAGTTTGAGAAATGCTGACCTATACAAGTTCAGTTTTATAGGTTTTACTCTGGCACTCAAGCCACAATAAATATAAAATTTATATACATATAAATACATACATACACATTACACATATTAGGGGTGGAGCCTGAATATGGTATTCGGAAAGGCACAAGTAATATGTTTGTATTAATACTTATTTCAAACAAATACGTATTTACAGATATAAATATTAAATATTTGTATACAGGAACTACCCGTTACACACTCATGTTCCGGAATTGATACTCCACTTCTATACATATGTGTATATATGTGTATATATATATGTATATTCTGTATATGTGTATATATGTATACTATGGGTGTAGTATTCAAAAAGGCACAAATAACGTGTTTTTTACAAATATGGTTTTTGGACAAAAACAAAAAAAAATATTTGTATTCCTATTCATTACAGGGGATCATTACAATCATACACTCAACTTCATTTACAACACATTGGCCATCATATAATAAACCATGAAGTCAAGAATGTGTGCACAATAGTGGTCTATAACAAGAGACTGGAAAATAGGAACTCAAATCAATCTGATTCTTCACATTTCAATACACTTTTCATGAAGTTGACTGTCCTATAGACAAATGTCATAGTAATACAAAGTATGTAATTTTCTGAAATACTTAAGACATTCTAGATCAAATTAGAGGTAGGAGCTGGTTAAATTCATGAAGTAGTCTGCAAATGTCATTTACGGTGTCGGTGTCCAGAAAAAATAGCACCTGATGTCGGTGAACGATTTTAACCTGACATTATTTTCACAACAACTGAATTGCTTAATAAGGACAACATTTCCATTGTGGATACTAAACATGACACACATGTAGACATATAGATCTTTTTAATACTAATAATAATTAAGAGATTTCTTAGACATGGGGTGTAGCATCATACTATATTTTTCAGTAAATATGCCACAAAGAGACAATGGGTTAAACTGAGTTTATCACAGTTAATGGTATAAACAACCCTAATTAACCAACACTTTAGTACAAATCCTCTTGTGGCTTATTATTCAATTAAAACAGCAGGATTGCCAAATGTATGGCCATTACAGAGAAAAGGTATAAGATAGTGTGCACACTCTCTTCTTCGGTGCTCACAAGACAGAATTCTAACTAAATATACAACTCGCAAGTGCACAAGAAATGCATTTGTTGTCATTTTATGTTAGTCATCTGGTTATAAGGAGACTGGATGTCATGTTTAGACACGTCAGCGTATCTAAACATATCTGCTGAAAATGTCTTAAGATTTGACCAAAATCAGTCTAAAATAAGATTCTCTCATAATTCATGTAATAGCTGGTGGCCTAGTGGTTGGGGAGTTCAACCTAAGATCAGAAGGTTTAAGGTTCAAATCCCTGGATTGCTAGTGACAACACTGAGGTGCCCTTCAATGTGCCGTCTCCACACACCGCTCCCTGGGCCACCCTTGTTGGTAGCATCCCCCTACAGTAAATGAGCTAAATGCAGAGAAAAAACTTTTACTGTGACTATAAGGGACCATTTTATACATATTATACCTCTATTCAAACAAGTTATAATAGGTCTACAAAATGTTCATGAAGTTCTTGGCTTAAAATCACTCTCACATGAAGAAATCTCACCAACTTTACTCTTGACACTTTCAGTCCCTTTCAAAATTGAAGGGCTCTGTCACTTTTATGCAAATAAGCTGTTGCTGGCGACGCCTCACCCATCCCAGCCTACGCTGCTGGTTTACCACACTTGAAAATGGCTAAAAACAGAGGCACTATCAGCCTTATATGTTGGACACAGTGTGAGATGAACACAAGACATCATGGTGACTGTAGCCATAGTGCTTGGTATCTTCTATGTAGTGTTGTCAAAAGACCCGGTACTTCGGTACTAAATCGATACAAACTTTTTTTTATTTGTTACGGTACCAGGTTTTCTAAAGTACCGGTGGTACAGAGCACCCAATCAACCCTTCTGCTGCACTATCTGTTGCGTCTTCGTCATAAAAGCACAGGGACATGGCAACACATGGCGACGCTGCTGAAGAGGCAGCTCTGACTCCACTGGTTGAAAAATAAGGAGGAAAAAGTATTTTGGTTTTGCGCCTGATGAAAAGTGCGACATCACTGATCACCAGAAACCCAAATGTCAAAAGGAGGAACCCTATAAAACACCTCAAAGACCGTCATCCAGATTTAATGAAATAATTCAAGTTTTATTTTTATTTTATATATATATATATATATATATACGAAAAAAGGTACCCTATATTAATTTGAATGGCGGAGTGAAATAAACATCGCCATTTGCTTAGTTAATCTTTAGCATAAGCGCGGCTAATGCTAACGCGAGTAGCACGATAACATTTCTTAATTAACTATTTCATGATACTACAGCATTTAAAACAGGATACAACAGTTTACTATTTTTACACACCAGTGGCTTTTAAATGACCAGTGTAGCCAAAATATGTGTGTTAGAAAACAAATGTATGGTTAATGTTTGAATCTTTAAAATTGGTCCATCAGAAAAGCAGTTCTAGGTTATGAAATATGGTTTGTGCAGTTTGATTAAATAAAAGTCCAGTCAAATACAGTCCTGTATACTTTGATAAGGCTTAACAATGAGATAGCATTCATTTACATGACTTCATATGTTATATAACATCATGTTAAATGAATGAACATTAATTAATGAATGTGACTGTTATTTTATAAAAGCGCTTAATGCAATTTTAAATTAAGAAGAATAGCTGCTGTATAAATGTGTTTATTGTTAAGTCATGTTAAAGGGAATCTTTTCCTAAGGGGGTTTTAATAAAACAGTTTCTGTCTGTGTAAAATTTATATAATTTAGCCCTACTTAATATAAGTAATCTTATCTAAATGTATTATAAATGCTGAGGTTTATTTACTGAAAATGTACATACACAGTTCTTAAAAACTTGTTTTACTGAAGGATTTTATATTTTCTATTTACAGCTACATGATGATGAAGACCACAAACCACCAAAGCAAACTAGGCAGACAACGATGCATTTCAGTAGCAGCAAGTATGACATAAACTCACCTGAGGCAAGAAAACTGAACTGAGCTGTTGCTGAACTCATAGGTATGGATCAAGTGCCAGTTTATAAAGTTGAAAAATATTTTTTTTCATTAATACAAATGTTTAAGTTTATAAATCAGAAGAGTGAATATTTAGTCATGTAATTATTGTTTGTTATTAATAAAATTTTCATATTTTTGTGTTTTTTCATATTTTTGTGTTTTGCTTTGGTACTGAAATTGGTACTGAGAACCATGGATTTTCAATGGTATTGGTACCGAATACTAATTTATTGGTATCGTGACAACACTACTTTTATGTGCTCGTGAAACCAGCAGACAAATATGTCAGATCTTCACTTAGTGAGTGGGGGCTCGACAGGTGAGGGGTGGTTTTATGTAAATTTCCTCATCCTGACCTTAGGATATGGGAGCCGTCCAAATGACTCATAGAAGCATAATGTTGCTGACACCTAAATCTTTCAATTGACATTTTTCATGCTTGGACTGCTTATAGGAGTAGTAGAGACCCAATTGTATACATACAAAAGGATGCTAAAAATGAATCTTGCGTAATATGTTCCATTTAATATCGGAATTTTAATTCCTTTCCAAAATATTTTCTCAAGTTATTATTTCAACACATCAGTCAATGTGGCGATTAAGTTATACTTCTTTTGTGTACTCATATTAGGCATTAGATGCTAAATAGATGGTAGGCGAACACATTGATATAAATTTATTAAATATATTGATTCATTGTACTTATTTGAATGCTTGTTTAACATATGCATACTGCACAGCCAAGCTTTATATATCAGTTTCCCAGTTGCACCTGAAAGCATCTTAGCACAAATATGATCTTAACACTGAGATACTCCACTGTCCTGTATATGGACAGCTGTGACGCAAGCTTTACTAATGCAACAGGGTTCTAAAAGAAATCAATAAACATGCCTAAACATGGAGTATAAAACATGTACATAATTAAATTAAACTGCAATTTGAACAGTTCTATTCTGCAAAATTAGTCACTGGCCGCGTGTTTGTCTGTACATCTTTCCTGTGATGGAGAGGCGACCTGTTCTGGGAGCTTCTCCACTTTTTGCCCTATAACCACTGGGATACACCCTAGGATGTGTAGTTCAGGTAATGGATGGATGAATATTTGCGTTTATATCACATTATTATACACCAATGATCTAGTAATTGAATGTATTAAAAACAATGATATAATACATATAATAATATTTGTTTCTTCCCAGTAGTGTAGAATTAAGATTGTCACACTTTTGATCCACCCATTGACCCACAGGTCCTATACAGGCCCCAATATTTGGTTGTAGGCAAACGGACCCCACATCCAGTCATCACAATTACATACAACACATGACCCACTCACCCACTGTCAGTAGCGAGTGAGTCTCCCAGAGGCTGCAGGTCACCGAGGAACGCAACAGGAACTTCCAGCCTCCTCTGGATACGCTCATGTCCCTCGTTTATGTTATTGTTGTTCTCAGGGAAAGGTTTTACAGTCTGAGCTGATCTGTACGGCCCCGTCCCTGTTTCCGTCCGGCCTTCCGCTCCACCCTCTGCTGACCCGAAACCATTCAGGGTCCCGCCGCCCCCGCCAGTCCCGCCAGTCCCGCCGCCCGCGCCAGCGGGGCGGTTCTCCACGTTGTCACGCCGACACTCGTTGTTTCGATTGTCGTAAGGCGCAGATGAGGAGGAGGATGCGGGGCCGCTCCGGGGCAGTTTGTATCCATGAGAGATCAGCAGGTCCTCCACACTGTACATCGTGCGTGCTTGTGTCTGCGTGTGTATGAAGGCGTACCTGAAGGGGTGTTGCAGGAGTGCGTGTCTGATGCGTTAGTGTGTATGTGAGAGTGTATGTGTATGCGTGTCTGTCTGTGTGGCCTAAGAGCGGTGCTGGTGAAGGCGGGAACACAGGTGCTCAGCAGAGGCCATCACTGCAGATAGAGAGAAACAGAGAGAAACTGTTGAGCACTTTAAGGTAAAAAGTAGTTGAAATTCAAATTTAAAACAATAATAAGACAATACACTCGATAAAGATACAGCCACACCCTGTTTGTCATGTGTGTTACTGTACTAAGAAGTGGGAATTTTTGCCTCTTTGAGGTTAAATAAGAGGCTATTTACATTATCTATTGAAATGCATGTAGACCGAATACATGTAATTAATGTTATTCCAAAAACAGAAGCAATTTGACCAAACCCAGAGTGTATTGATGCACATGCAGTGGGGTTGTGGGATGATTTACATAAGTGAATGCTTAACAGTATATCAATTCTTTTGAAAATTTGTACCTGATCATTTCACTGGTCTACACATTTTTGAAGTTGTTTGCTTTGGGAATAATATCTGCCAATTCTGAAGCATTTTCAATATGACAATAAAACAGACTGATTGGCTCCAGCTCAAAAGATATTTAAATGTTCTCAGTTATCATACACATGAAAATAGCTATCGTATAGCAGCTCATATTCATTTAAACACAGACCCTTTACCTTGCTTTTTTTTTTTTACAGTTGACTTATTATTAGCATCCAGTATGATTCAAAAAGCAAACTGATCGACATTGTTCAAGCAATACACGAGGCATCTTTGCTCAAGCAGTTTAAATTAAAAACAAAACAAACACATATTTCAACAGTACAACAGGATTAAATAAATATAAGACTTGTGACACTTCTATTAGTCATTTTTATCTGAAAAATGATAGCCCTGCTTCCATACAGCACTTAAAGCGATAGTTCACCCAAAAACGTCTCGAGCTAGGAATCTCTGTGCTCTGTGTAAACAACGAGTGATGTATTCACTCAACAGATCACTTACGGCGTTTGCGTAACCTACACCAAACAGCATACACAGGGGGCTCGATACGGTCGTCTTTCAGAGGTAAAAAATGATATAAATACTGTTCAGTTTCTCACAAAAAACAATCGTTTCGTGTCTTAA
>JBBKCR010000038.1:29146053-29165554 GCA_037577295.1 Ladigesia roloffi | reverse complement strand
ACTGAGTGAGCTTTGAAAATGTGCTTTTCAATTTGATATTTGGGGCCCAAGTTAAATGTTAAATTTGATATTAGGGGCCCATCTAAATGTTACATTTGATTTTTGGGGGCCAAGTTAAATGTTAAATTTTATTTTAGGGGCCCATATAAATGTTACATCTGGTTTTGGGGGCCAAGCTAAATGTTAAATTAGGGGCACAAACTATATGGTAAATTTGATTTTGGGGGCCCAAGCTGTGTGGTAAATTTGATTTTGGGGCCCAAGTTAAATGTTAAATTTGATTTTTGGGGGCACAAGCTAAAGGATAAATTAGATTTTTGGGGTCCAAGTATTAATTTAAGAGCATCAAGCAAGTTTGCCTCAATCAGAGAAAGCACTGAAACACACTGAGCTAAGCTGGTCACTGATAAACCACAGGCCACGTTGTGATTAAGGAGGACCAAGAGGTAAAAATATCACCTCATGGCCAGCAGAAAACTGTTAAATGCTAAAAAAGCAAAAACGTATATACAGAAACAAAAACTGCCAATGCAGCCACCAATCTGAGAAGTCTTTGGGTGTTACTGAACGTTGGGCGCCGGTTCCAGAGCTGCATCGCCTGCTGCTGCTGGGTTAAACTGCAGGAGTTTGCTGGAGCTGAGTTTCCATGGTTACGCCCAATAACACACCACCACCCTAATCCCTTGTTTGTTCAGGCTGTAACCTTTGAGCCCGACAAAGACCTTAAGATGACCTTGAACTTGGCCGAGACGGTGTTAATGACAATGACCTTGCCTGTCGCCCTGCAAACACTTTGCATTTGAATGCGTGTTTACATGCGTCCTTTTTTCTCTCACCCAACAGACGCCTTTATTTTCCACAGCTCTGTCCCTGGATGATTTGATGACTGCTATGCAGTGAGGCTGAAATTGCAGAGTAGGGTGAAATACCGGAAGCTACGCTGGGGGCTTCAGTTGGGACTTACATTAACTAAGCAGGGACCAGCATAATGCCTCTGCACATTGCAGTCCTCGAACACACACACACACACAAACACGAGCATTCGCACACGACCTCTGTTTGACCTCTGGGCGTACTCTCCTCCTGTTTGTGCATGTGTGTGTGATTTCTTCCCAAAGCCAGATGTTCATATCTCAAAAGAGTGTACATTCTGTAATCCAGAATACTGCAGCCTGGCCCATCTCTGGACCAAAACTGAAATCGAAATACATTGTTTGAAACAGAGTCTCTTCTGTCACGTTTTCAGAACTTTAGCTGAATAAATATTGATTATTAATGGGCAAAAGGGACCAAAGTATGGCTACAGGAATACAAAAATATGATGGAAGCATCAGCAAAAAAAAAAAAGGTTAATCTTGCCTGGCTGAGTGCAAAATGACACAAAATCGTTTGAATGTATACAGTTCCATGACATGGCGGGCTAGACCGTATACTTCCACAATAAAAGGAATTTAAGTGTACCTTTCAGTGTCTGAATGCTTTCTCTGGGGTGGTGCCCAGGGGCTTCTGCCATAAAGGGATTAATAACCCTGATTGTCTTTTAAAAGAAAAGGGCATTTAACGCAAAGTTTTATTTGGAATCCACACCATTTTACTTGCTGTCTACAAACTGATCATTCTGGAGTCCTGGAAAACAACAGTATCACCTATAGTTGATAAGAAAACAACAACTCGATAAGTGCTGATTTACCTCTTGCCCAAGCTGTAGACCCAGACAGCCTGTCTCTGATTTTGTGTCAGACGCATATTGATGTATTCTATATAGTGACATGGCTCCTAGGTTTCTTCTCCATATGGGGTATTTATTTAAGCCCACAACGTCCATCTTTCCCACTCCACAGTCTGCAGTCAGCACTAGCATGGGCGGGTCTGATTGGCTGATGAAAGGTATTGCAAGATACTGCATATACCCAAGGTGATGAACATTTAAATTAGTTTACATTGTATTTTCCATGTGAAACATTACTCATAAAATACCCATAATTTATGATTTTTTTTAGCTTTGCAACTGAAATATAATACATTTGCTGCTGTGAAATACAGAGTGATTGTGCTGTTAGTTTGGTATTGCAATTGCTGATAATAGAAATCAATATTTAAATATTTTAGTGGTTGTTAGGGACCTGTTTATTTTTTCTTTGCTTCTGTAGGTCTCAAATATAATGTCGCATTGTGTGAGCTGCCAGCCCTCAAAGTACATTTACTTAGGTACTTTAACTATACAATATTCCATTGCAATGATTTATTTATAATTGCAATGGAATACTGTACTGACTTACTTATAAGTTAAGTGACAAATAGGCCCCTAATAATATAACCCCCAACACTACACTCTAATGATACACCCCTAATTTTATACCCCTAACAATATGGCTCTAATAATATACCTCTAATATGTCCCTTATTATATAATCATAATATAGTCCCTATTAAAACACCTTAATAATGCTTCTAAAAATAGAATGAAGTGTCCCTTTAAATTTAAAACCTCAAAACCTTCAGGGGTACATTAATATCCTTTGCTCCTTGTGGGAAATAAAGTCACCTTAATTTTTTTATGCATAATGAATAATCAAGCTACTTCAAAAGCAGTCACGTCAAATACATGAGAATCAAATGTTAGAAAGAACCAGGTCTAAACAAGTCTGTGAGAACAACAATAACTCAAAGCACCCATATGTTCATATTCTACAATTTAATCACACTGTTCTTTTTATTACGTGAAATCCTGTGCACATTTAATCAGTGATAAATCAGTTTCATATGATCCTTATTCAATTGTAATTTGCCACTGTGCATATAAAACCAACATATGCAAATGACGTCTCCCCTGATTGGCTGCCCAGTATTGTGCTTCCCTCAAAAAGCAGCCTGATAACTTCTGCATAAATGGGCGGAGCTAAACTTCAGTAAGCTGAACATGCATGTACTTGTTTTTTGTGACATCACAAAAGCAGTGAATTCAAAACAGGCAGCTTCATTTGCATACAGGGACTGCATGGACTGGGGAGTAAAAAATACATTTAAAATGTTAAAAGACCAAGTCAAACTATTTTTAGGGAAAGCACCGGACATTTGGATTCCATAGTACGGGCCCTTTAAGTAAAAACCCATTCCTTATTTTCTAAAGTAGCTCTCTGAAACACTTTCAACACTGTCAGCAGCAATTTTCATACAATTAATATCATAATGTGGCATCCAATTAAACAAAACTGTTCTCCCTATTTCAGCATTTAAATATACTAATATGACCTTTTCTGGCTGAAGTCTTTTCTTACCTGACTTACCTAACGAATCATCATGTGACATTAACGCTATATATATTTAATAGATACACTTTTCATTTCAGCTTTAAATAGAAAAAGACCAATGAACATGTGAGCCAGCACACCAGGCCTACCTTAATTCAAATGATTGGCTCTGATTGGATACAAGGTGAGGGGCTATAGCCTCAGACTGACAACCACCCACACCCCCCATCCCGGCCCAGCTGTCTGTGATGTTCTCTACTTAATGGTAACAGTCAGAGTGGAGAGACAGGCACAGTCCAAGTGTGATATGACTATGACAGCCGCTGTCAATGATATCACATCGGTGTTGCTAGGTAGAAAAAGGGGGTGTTGCTGCCTCATCTTGATGGAATATGAGAGTGCAGTAGCATCACTGCTGAAATAAACATCATGTTTTCAACTGAGCAGGCACAGTCCGGAGGGTACCCCCCCTTCTGAGCAACCCCCGCAGCCCCCCTACATCCCCCCCTCCGCCCCACCAGCCTCAAGCGACTTTGGTCACACAAGCCCTTAATCACTGACTACTGTGCTGATGCCTGACAAGCTGCTCGAGGGCTCTCCTGCATGTGGGACGCTCCGCGTTCGTTTATATTCCTGTCTCTGCTCCAAAAAAAGGAAAAACTTCATTCAACACAACTTTGAAGGTGTGGTAGTGAGCACACGTCACACTGATGCTGAAGTTTCCATGCATTTGCTGAAAACACCCCCCTCGGTGGTCACATGCCTGCCCCCCGACAAGCAGCCCAATGATGTTTTAGCTTCCGTATGCAAAACTACATATGGCCAGCTGGCAACATGGCAACAGCTGCCCAGGCTTTCTCTCTCTCTCTCACACACACACACACACACACACACACACACACTACAGAGCAGGCCCTAGTGCAGAGTGCAGCCAGGTAGCTCCTTGTCAGCAGGAGCAGGTAAGCCAAAGCAGGGGGGGGGGGCACATATACATATACACACACACACACACACATACACACACATAAACCCCCCTCATGCATTCTTAACGTACAGAACGTCGCCATAACAGCATCACCAGGCAGCAACTTTGCAGCTAGGGAGGAAACACCCCCCCCATAAAAAAACACCAGGCACGCGAAATTATTGGCCCCGCTCCAGAAACAACATACACACACACGCGCGCGTACAAAATCAGCACTCTCGTGAAATGTCAGTCTCACTTCTTCTCGCACAGACAAGCTCCCCATCCACTGCGCCACACATACACACACACACACAGCTTGCAGAGGGAAAAAAGGTGCGTACGGAGCATGCATTGACCTACGCTGCTGCTGCTGTTGCTGCTCTGCTCTGCTGCAGTGGGCTACAGTGCACCTACATTAAAATAGGCCGTTCACACACACACACACACACACACAAACGCACTGGGGCTTGGGCAAAGTGAGCGATGCGCCTATAGCACGTACCGTAACGCCGCAGGTGCAGCAGGGGCCAATAAATAAATAAATAAATAAAAAAGCAAGCAAGCAAGCAAGGTGGTGCTGATGGTGGGATTGGTTGGTTGGCTTTGGTGGGCATGAGGGAAGATCGGAGAAGGGAGTTGTGGGGTGGGGAGGGGGAGGGGGGTTAGAATGTCATCCAATCGTGCCTCTATCGCACGTCGAGTGCAAACATAAACACGTTTACTTGGCCTAAAACGACATTTTGGCTTGTTTTTCCCCCCAAATGTTCCACCTTAAACGGTGCAGTAGTTTCTCCAAAGGAGGCGCCAGAATGAAACTACTGCACCGTTTAAGGTGGAACAGACAAATTCGAAGTGTTACCAGTTATTTTTCTACCCTCCCTTCCCTAACAACACCCACCCCACCCGCCCCCCACCTTCTCCTCCTCATCCTCACCCATCCCTCCCTCTCTCTCTCTCTTTCTCACACACCCCTCCCTTCCTTCCACTTTCGCCCCGAAAAAATCTGCAGATGCAGATGCCTCGCTGCCGGGGTCTGCGTTTGCTTGCGCGCGCGCACTCGCGCGTGCATGTGCGTGTGCAGCTTCTGCGTGTATATGTGTATGTGCAATGAGCTGCAAACACACACATGCATGCATATGCACACACACACAAACATAAACACACACAGCCACCAACAAAACAGAAGCAATGCGCGCGTGCAGGCCGGGGGCTGCTGCGGTTTCTCTTACCTGCTGCCTCGGTGCGCGCGGCCAGTGGCGCCTCGCGGGCGCCGCGGCGTCGCTCGTGTTGCTGCTGCTGCGAGCGCGCGGGCGGCTGCCACTGCGAGGTTCCGGAGCTGAGCATGCCTACAACGGGACCGGCGCCACGGCGCGCGAGAACGGGCGAAACGAACGCACGAGCGAGAGCGAGAGCGAGGGCTCTGCTAAGCACGCGCTTCGCTCGTCATTCCGGTGGGGTGGGAAAAAAGGAGGAGGAGGAGGAGGGAGGGAGGGGGGTTTGGATATGGAAGGGAGGGAGGAAAGAAGGATGGAAGGAGGGAGGGAGGGAGGCAATAGGATGAGTTCTGGTAAAGTGGGCCACTTTATTATTATTTTGTCCAATAGTCCATTCAAACATTGGATGAAGTTCAATTAGTTTAATGAGTTAGTTCAGGAGTTAGCGCATATTTAGGAGGGGGGAGTGAATGTGGAAGGAGGGAGGGAGGAAGGATGGATGGAAGGAAGTGAGGGTGGGATTAGGATAAAGTTCAGGTAAAGTGGGACACTTTATGATGGATTATATCCAATTGTCCATAGAACACTGGATGTTGTTCAGTTAGTTCAAGCAGACCAGTAGTTCCATTAGTTCAATTAGTGCTTATTTAGGAAGAGGAAGCTTAGGGTGGGTGTATAAGGGAGGGTGGGAGGAAGGAGGTGATACGGTAAGTTCAGGTAAAGTGAGACACTTTGTTATTCATTATTTTGCCCAATAGTTCATCCAAACAATGACGTCTCATTAGTTGAGTTAAATTAGTGCTTATATCTGTTTCTCTGCTGATGTTTGGTTCCAACTTCAGCTGATTCCTAACCTCAGCCCTCCATTCAGAATGGTTTATTCCAAGTGTTGCTTTGCAGAGAGCTTGGAAATGTAGAGCTTCATTATCACAGCCATATACTCATTGTAAACAGTTAGACAAAATATAGTCCTCCTGAACCGTAGGTGCATCATACAACACAACACACTAACGGGCCCAGACAAATATGAGAGTAAAAAGGGGTTTTCATTAAAAAAAAATCTATATGTGTAGAAATATATATTTGAGTGTCTAATAATAATAATATTTGATTATATGTATATAT
This sequence comes from Ladigesia roloffi, assembly GCA_037577295.1. Lineage (NCBI taxonomy): Eukaryota > Metazoa > Chordata > Actinopteri > Characiformes > Alestidae > Ladigesia > Ladigesia roloffi. The sequence continues at coordinate 29,158,997 of JBBKCR010000038.1, read as the reverse complement.
TATATTTGATTATTTGATTATATATATATATATATATATAAACATATGGGTTATAGGACATTACAGGAGGTAGATAAGAGCTATACAGTATTGTCTCCAGATTGTCTTTAGACGTGAACTCAATGTGGGTGGTTGCAATGTGGGTGGTAATTAAATGAAAAAAAATTTTAATTTAAAAAACGTTTAAAGACCAAAAATATAATATATGGTTCCACCAACTTCTATGCAAATGGATGGGGCTAAACTGCTTTAGGCTAAATAGGTGTACAGTATATAATGTAGAAGTTATGAGAAGTGTTTTAACCTTCATCTTTGGAATATAGTGTGATACATGACTATGAGAGGTCAGAAGATGAAGACAGGAGAAAATACATCTTTTATACATAAAATATTGAAAATTCATACAGAAATTCCCACCAGGATCATAACAGCATCTTGTGCTCTTTAAATATATGCACAAGGCCTAGAATAGTGTGCAGAACGGTGACTCTGGTGTGACTCTGTCGTATAAACAGAAAACGAAACCAGAAAATGGTTCTGAACTTCAAATCTAGAGCTTCTGAAAGTCATCCTAAACCTGAGAGGATTTTACAGCAGTGTGAGCTCAGTTCGGAACTTGTGGGTGTTTGGTGTGTGTTCTGAAGAAAACGACAGAGCTGCATTTCAGGTGGAAAATCAAGCCTCATGTATGCACACACACACACACTTACAGTATTCTATCACGCATACAGTGGACACTCACACGTCCCTTATCAGTCAAAAATTTAGTTTCACCTCACACTTTCCCCAGCTCCCCTGCAAACTGTATTTAATGCACACTCACACCCGCTCGCACACACACACATACCACACCACCCTGGAACACTGACCCAGAATTCCTATGGCTCCCAGTCAGATCAGAGTGGCATGGGTGTTATCTGCTGTGACATTCCTTAGAGATAAGCTAGAGGTGGCAGAGGGGAGAGAGAGAGAGAGAGAGAGAGAGAGAGAGAGAGAGATGCAGCTCCACTTGCAGTATGAGTGAAGTTTTAGCCTATAAAATCCTAAAGTCTTCCCTCGTGCAACTGCGTAGAGTCTGGCAATGCACGCGTCGGCGTATTTTTCAGCTCTTTTAAACCTAAATCCTAACATATGCGTGGAATATAATACATATTATAGTAAGTGCATGCTATTATATAACCCTGCTTATATATTACCCACAGGCCTGCCTCTAGTAGGATTTATCATAATATCTGGTCATGTTTTTGTTTGACTGACTGCATCATGGCTCATTGCCGCCACCACTGCCTCAATGCAACGGCTGTATTTTCAGCTCAGAGTCTTAACATTGCAACGGATCACCCTGCATTATGCTCAGCTTTAACACACACTGCACCTGACCAACCATGGCCGCTCTAAGTGAACGAATACAGAGAAAGAAACACAGCTCGGGGAGGGGGGGAGCCTTTCCCCAGCTCCGAGACCACAATTCCCTTCAATTCTTTTCCCCGCCAAGCATCCCACACCTTCTAAGTGATGACATTTCTCTAAATATTTCATCAGACTTAGGTGAAAAACACATGCTATTGTTCCTTTAAGTTGGGAGATGCTCTGTTGGTTAGTGAACCTGTAGAGACCTATGACCTGTATCTGTTACTAGGTAAAACAGCGGAGTGGTGGCAGAGCCAGAAAACACTGCCCTCTAGTGGCTCTCTGCTGCACTGCGCTTCACCTACAGCATGCTCTCAAGAACTACTCATGCAGCTCTGCCTGGGAGATGATGCTGAATCCACAAGCCCCGCTGTCTCACAGACAGAAGGAAGAAAAACACTGGCTGAGCTTCGGACACCATGGTCGTGTAGTTTATTAAAATATTATACAGTACTTCATTCTATGCCTTCTTTTATTATCTTGTAATGTCAGTTCTTGCATCTGCATATATAGATTCACCCCTTGTGTTGATACAGAATTATTTTCTGCTGTGAGATTTCATGCAAAAATGGAAAGATACATAATTAAGGATATTTAAATGCTTGATGATATTTTTAATAAGGTTTCAATGTTTATTGCACATTCTCGGTTCTGTTGCTGCCATAGTTGCGCAATATCGATGGCTTCTGCATTTTGCACATGTGACTCTGCTGCTAGAATACAGTATCTGCCATAATATGACAAGCCTCCAGGACCTTGGTGCAACACAAGAGCAGAAAAGAACAAAACAACACAAGACTACAAGTGAAAACAGGACACAATATGTGCAAGAAACACAAGCACAGCAATGAAAAGCTACATTGTAAAGTTAAAGCTCACAGCAAGTCATACTGTGTTCTGAACTACAGTAATAAGTCTGTACCTCGTTAATCAAGATGCAGATGAGGCCTAAGTGACGATTTTGGGATGTATTTACTTATTTAAAGAAATAAGTAAGCCATTCTTTTAATCCCGGGCTCATTATGCAGTTAATAGTCATCAAGATTATTCAACATTTCTTCAAAATAAAATGTTTAAGGTCTAAACAAAGTCATTTTAAAGTCAGCATTCATTGAGTAGCTTGAAAAACACCATCATTAAATGGTAACAGATTTTAATAAGCTATTAATAAAATTAGAAGGATTAGGTCTATAACTAAAAGTGGGTTTAAAATACATTATAGAGAGCCACATGTATGGCATGGTATTGTCACTATTTGCACATATCATTACTACTTATGAATACTGAGTCGTAAGTAATACTGATGATTTTCTTCCACCCCTGTAAAGACATACGGGTTTCTCAAAAATACATACATTTACCAAAAAAACACAAACATTTCTGGCAAAAACTGTAAAAATTCATACTCTAGAACCAGTCTAGAACTTTTCAACACTTATTTTGAAACCAACTGAAGTCTGGGCCCATGTAGAGGACCTTGTGATTTACAAAGAATGGGCAAAAAAAGTGCACAATGCTAAGAGGTGGCTGAAAGTGTATGATGGCTGAAGAGGGTATGTGGAGAAGGAGAGCGAAGGGAAAGCAGTGGTGAAAAAAGACCACAAGGGAGTCAGAAGGTCATAGTAGTCGATAACTTAACATTTACTCATAACCTCCCACAGGCTGAGGATGGGACACACTGGTGCATGTTAAGTACCCAGGAACTCCCCTGGCTTTGACACAGTCAGTGATGGTGAATATAAATTTAACCCCACACATAATTGTAGAATTTGATCACAAGAGTCCATGGTTGTGTACTGTTGCAAGGAGAAAATTCATCTAGGCCCTGTCAAACAAAGAGGGGGAAGAAAGGAGAAGAATTGGAAAAGTCTACGCTACTCTTACAAAGCCCACACTGAGGTGGCACTGCTGAAAAAGTATGCATGTATTAACTGCTAAAGACAACACAATTAGAGATCGCTCAATCCAAGACTTAGTAGAGGGAAATAAGACAGAAGAACATATTCAATGCATTCTGCTAAAAATATTACCTAAAATACCACTGATAGCTGAATTGCTAGCATAGCACGATGAGCAGCTAAGTAAAGTTGATAATTTTACAAGATACGTAGCCACATATGGCTTACTATTAACATGTAGCTTCACTCGAATTGCTTCTGGTAGTTACTTTTGTACAATTCAGGTGGCTAGCTATGCAGAATTTTCTGTGAGATGCTAGAATATTTTAGGCCTCTGAGCTCTTATATTTAATAATAGTCATCTTAAGTGAATTGGTTTAACTAATCCACTTTAAAGCCACATAAGTTTTAAAAGACTTATCTTTTTACCAATAAAATAATTTTTTTACCAATACACAATACTTGATTGGTATCAACCAACTCTCAAGATTTCAGTACTGACATCTGTACTGGAAAAAGTGACACTGTGAAAGCCCTGAACTGCATAGAATAGGACAAATTAGAATAAAATAGCAAAAACAGAACACAAGAGAACAGAACAAAATACAGGTAACAGGTAATGTTTTCCAAAGTATTTTTGATATTCCAGCTTTTTTTCTTCAAATAAAACATTTCAAACTGTAATGCTGAATATAATTTTATTGTCATTTCTTATACAGATAATCATACAGAATAAAAACACTGATTTAAAAATGCCAAGAGCAGCATAAGCATGAGGAAAAGAAGTCCTGGAAAGAAGGGGGAAAGGAGGTTGTGCTTTTCATACTTGATGTGCAAGAGTGATTGACATGTGCTACAGACCGCATACGAGACAATACACACCACAGGTCCAGAGACCTTTCTCCTCTATACAGGCCATCTCTCCACATGGTGTGTCCAAAGAGGGCAACACATACAAATCCCAATCAGCACACTACATAAAGGGAAATAGAGAGAGACTTTAATTATAAGACACGTATTGCAACTTTTTGAACGTTGTACTGTTTGTAGAATATACCCAAGCACGTGAACAGATTTCCCAACACCTGATTGGTGCATACAGTTGACAAAAGCAGATCTAAAGAGCTTTCGTTTGTGTGTTGTGACTGACATTACAACAAACGTTGCTGCAGAATACAAATATTTTCGAACAACAACAGAAGAGTGCTATTCCCTGCCTCAGTGTCTATAGGCTGTCTTGCATAATATACAGTACGCATGTGTAGACCATCCCTTATTTCTATAGTAGGTGTAGGTGATACTCCGTCATCATCCTTATAAATTCCAACACAATAAACTTTTCTGAACATACTGGGGATATCAGTAGAAGTTACAAAATTATGACCAACTGCATGTTTTATTAAAAATAGATGTAGCGAAAACGTTGTCAAGTATCATTGTATCATACTCTTGCCATACTGTAAAAGGAGAGGGAGGTGGATGGAGTTCTAAGTGGCCTATGTGGGCAGTTAAGGTGGGCAATATAGCAAAGTTATATTATCACAGTACTTTTAATGGTACATTTCAGGATATTTCATTTTCTGAGGTTTGCGACAGACAAAATGCAAAGCCAGATTTTAAAAAAGGTTATCGAAATAAAAAAAAAGTCCTGTCATCCAATCAGCTACCATTTACTACATAGTTTCAGCACTTTACAGTGGTTGTTTACAGGCTCACCATAATTGGTCTTAAGTCTCTTGTACAATACATACAGTTACTCAGTGTTCTAGAAGTATCGACCCATGATATCCACAGAAAAGCATATTGTGACCTAATATATTGTGATAAGAATAACATATAATCATATTGCCAATCCCCAGTGGTGGGACATGAACATTTTGTAACAGGGAGAAGAAAGGTGGGAATGAGAATTTGCAGGCTTGCAGGCGTGGTCTAGCTACACAGATGCAAAATCTGCTGATTCTTGGTGATCAAACATTAGAATTTCTTCTAAAGGCAAAAACTTCAGTATATTATTCAGTGGAGATATTACAGCGAGTAACACTGGTGATACATCCCATGCTCTCAACCTTCAGGTGGCTTTTCAAAACTCAAAAGTCGGTTTTCAGCATGAATTTCACAAACTCGCATGAAATTATGTGGCTTAAAACAAAGTTTGCCTGAATAGAAATTAGCACTTAGCATTCAAATTCTAACATTGCTTCCATAACAAGAAATTGCAGGTACATTTCTGTAGCAAGTTACTTTAGCATACATGCGCACTTAAATTTTCTAACATTTCTTTTTTTCCCATTCCAAACACTTAATAATGCTTATTTGTATCATAATCACAACTCCTAGAATGCATCTACAATTATGCAAATATTCTTTATCCTAAAAAATAAACTGATTTAGTTTGTAAAATAAGAAAAACTGTCCACGTTCTCCCCAGGACGAATTCAAATGGCTTTAAACCTAGGATGTATATTCACACTGAATATGGTATCAAATGCCAAAACTGGAATTGTCAAAAATAGTACGATATTGATGTGACCATTGTAGGCAAATTACTCGATAAACAGAAATAAATTGCATAACAAAGTATTGTCTTGTTTTAATGAATGTGGCCTTGTATCTTTGTTACTGCCCAACAATTTATAGCTTTTCTGCATTTTGCTCTTATATTTGCAAGTGTAGATTTAATAACTAAAAAAATCCATGAACACCAAGAGCTGAAACACCTTACTAAGGCTTTATAGCCTATTAAAAAAAGCTAATTAACCTGGAACTGGTGGACAGAATGAAGCAACCTTTTTGACAAAGGTCACATTTTTCAAACCCAAATCTCAAAAAACTGTGGCACTGTAAATCTTTCCCTGCTCCGGCACCTGTTTTAACCGAGAAACCCAGAGGAACTTGTTTTACTGGCACCTGATAGTCTGGCAGTACATAAACAACATTTCCAGACAAGACCTAGTCGGTAGGCAATAGCAATATATAGCCAAGCTAATTTTAACACTGTCTGGTTTCTAAGTTGGAGATCTATAACTGGCAAATTGGAATGTGATATTAAAAAGTGGAATGTCGCCATAGTAACAAGCTAACAATGCAAGTACTTTGTTTATTACATCAAGTAACTTTCTGCAACAACCTTGATTTTCAGTTTTAAATCCCACCAGCAAACAAAAAGACAAACCATCAGGACCGACTTCCTGAATAAACACTATTTTCAGAGGTTTTTTTAAACCTACTCTAGGTAAAGAACATCTTATTTCAGAATACGAGTGCTTACCTAGAACCGGTTGCATTATCAGCTCATTAGAATGTATGGAAATCTTTACAATTTGTGCACTGAAAAAAAGATTGTATTGTGAGATATGATATGTATTGAGGTACATTTAGTTGATTTAAACATGAACATCACTTCCACAATAAATATTATATATACTTAATCAATACTTACATACATAACTGAACTACAAGACAAAATTGTGCAGATTTTATGTTGTTATATATATTATATTATAAATTATATTGAAGTGGAACTGATGTACACATTTAAATCAAGTCGGTTCAAAGCACCACGCTACCAGTGTTAGTATAATTTAGCTGTCTAGCCTCTAGATCACGGTTTCAGTTCTGCCCCAACTCGCCTGTACTATGAATCAGCTACTGTTGCATTCTCATGATTAGCACATATTATGGCTATATAAACGTATCTAACTCACAAGGGTCTAACTCCCTCTGCGTCCAATACTAAAAAGGCACCAGCAACACCACAATAAGGCTCTATTTATAGCCAGCTATATTTGAGAGCAAGTTTTCCTTCCTTAAGGAACTGGTGGAACAACTAAGCTGTGCGTTAGGTCCATGGCACACTCCATGACTAAAAACTATCTGAGTTTGAAAACTGCGTAGTGGCACATTGCAGTGAGACCTCCTCTCACTAGATGGAAAATGCTCCACTGTAGATAGAGCTGCCTGCTATACTCAACATTGCTCAGAACTCTTTTTTGGTCAAATGATTCCTCTAAGCTGACTCAGAATCTGAGCTTACCCTAAAAAGTGTTTATGTATCTACAGTATTGAAGAAGTGTTTCTGCTAAAAGTGAAGTAGTAAAACTTTTCTCAGAAAGTCAACGAGAGATGTCCGTAAGGCTGACAGTTATTTTAACACAGAGACAACCACGGTACGATTTATTCTACTGCACAAAGAGATAGTAAGGGTGCTTTTACATACGCCCGTATCAGTTTCCAGGTGTGCTGGAGACCCTGTACTGAGGAATATATGGCTAGAACATACCGAACCTCAAACAGACACTGGAAAACGCTGGAAAGACGTTATGATCTGCAAGGTTTGTGAAGCTTCGGTAACTAAGGGTGCATGAAAACGTCTACCAACTACAACAAAACGTACGGAGAGTGAAAACCAAACACAGCCTGTGTCGTTTTCATGAACAGCGTGTAAAGGACTGCACCGTGGAACATCATATGTGAAAACACCCGACCAGGATTCGAAGGCAGTATTGTCTCAGATGTTTGATATTACATCCAATAAACTAATAGAGCCATAAACGAATAAGATTTCCCCGTTGGGGAAAAGTTTTCTATGCTATACATTAGCGACTAAACGGCTAAACTCGAAGAAGAAGGCATGGATTGTTTCACAATCGAAGTGTAATATAGTATCGTTATCTCTCCCTAACCCTAAGAAAGCGCCTCCGCTCTCACTTCTCTCCCTTTAGGCCTCGGACTCTGACTGGTCTGTGGTGACGCTGCCATTCTGTTCCCCTACGACTGACTGGTCCTGGGTTTCTGTGACGCCGCCCACTATAAAGGTCGGGCCGCCTCCCTCTTTTCCGCTGACAGATTCTGAATCCGTGGGATTTGTTGACTGCTCGGTCAGATTTGGCCCCTCCCACTTCTCCTCGTCCAGCCGACTGGAGATGGACCAATAGAGGTGAGCTTCCAAACGAGCGGCCGCCAAAGCCAGCTCTCGTGCAGAGCAGGAGGGCGTGTCCACCTATGAGAGACAGGAAGTGTGAAAACTGGACTAGATTGCACCTAGTCAGGGATAGGAGACTAGGCAGTATTGCTGTTGAACATGTCAATGGCTTATTACAGAAAGCTTTTATTACTGTAATGTGACCATTTTGTCATATGTGAGCACACCACAGCACACAGGGCCAATAGCATGACACTTTACTCTGTATTTCAAGTGAAGCATCAGGCAGCCAGGAACACAGCACCTGGAGAGCAGTGTGTGGGGACGGTAACTCATGGGTACCCCAGGGGTGCCACTAGAAGTCTTGGGAATTGAACCCACTACTTTCTGATCGCAAATTCCCTCACCACTAAGCCACAACCATTTATATATATATTTATAGATATACAGAGTTAATGTTGCTTTTGCCTCATTTTTAAATTACTATGTAAAAATCCAACCTCCCTTTAACTATTATATTAAACAGGCTATTTTTGTTACTGCATCCTGTACTCTGCATCATGCAATTAGCAATCAGGACTTAAACATCCCTTTAACATGAATGAGCAGGGCTGAAATTCTGCAGAATAAATGAATAAACATGTGTTAACACACTGGTTTTCATGACGCTACAAAAAATGTACCTAAAAAACGCATACATAGGGAGTGAATAGTACATTTTGATCAAAATATAGAAAGCTAAAAACTGGATGAGAGCATGTAAACATGATCTGAGATTAATTTACGTTTATGCCTTTTTTCAATTAATGAATGTGTTTTTTGTCAAGTACCATATCTATTAAATATGCCATATTTCTTCCTTATCACCAGCCCTTATGATCATTCTAGTCCACACTCTAGCTCACGAATATAGTACATACACTACCCTGTGTATACTAAACTGACTCTGGTGTGTGATTTAAATATAGTTCTGAACTGTCTGGCTGAATTCAAATTGCCTTATTATGGGAAACAGTGAACTACCAGGACATAAATGACATTATTTCCTGTCCTATGTAGTGAACTGTGTTTGCTTCGAACCTCAAAGGTGTGATGGAAGGCTCCATAATCCACATCAAAGAATCCCTCTGCCAAGCACATCATTGGGCTGAACCTGTGACCCCACAACACCTCCTCAGCTAAGTAGGAGCTCCGTGCCTGACACGTCATACCTGTCAATCAGACAGACAGAAAGATATTGAGTGGTTTTTTTATATGAATTATTTAGAAGAGTTATTATCATATTTATTCAATTTCGAGAGTACACTACTTGTTTGCCAACATGTAAAGTGTAAATTTAAGATAGTTTGTGTTTGTGTGTGTGTGTGTGTGTCACCTGTAGCCTCCACCATGCCCTCCAGTATAACAACTATTTCAAAGTCTTCTTTCTCCAGTTGAGCCTGAGACATGTCCCAAAAAGGGGAGCGAGAATCAATCTCATGAGAGATGACCAATGGGGACACCAGAAATAGACGATCGTCCCCTGTCTCAAATCCCACACTGATATCCGTCTGATCCAGAGGAATGAACTCACCTGAGGGTGAGGAAATGGGGAAAAGCAGAGAACATTTTTAGAACATATAAAGACATTAACAATCTAGAGAGCCGGTGTGGTCCAAAATCCTACTTGCTATAGTATGAAATAGCCCACAGTGTATTATAACTTATGAAATTGGAAAGAAATAGACTGAGAGACAAACATTTGCAAACAATCAACGCCCTTTCTCTCAAAACTACTCGACCTGCCTGTGCTGAGTTTACCCTTTTTATTAATTGGCTAAGAGCTGGTCCACTGACATTCATGGTGTTTTAGGGATTCTGTGTTGGTCCTTATAGTTTTTGGATTAAAATAAATACACAAGTCAATATAAACACAGCTCCAGGAAAAATTCACCATTTCATCTTGACTTTTGCTAAATCCTGAAGTTACTGGAGGAGTACAGATGAAAAGAGTTGAGATAAAAGGTCCCTGCTTTTGCATGAAGAGCTTGATATGTTAAGACATGTTAAGATATAAACATAATCGCTCCATTATTTGGGGTGAAACGCAGCATTCTAGAGAAACCAAACCACAACAATTAACAACAGTGGATTTGTGTATTTACACAGATGATAGGATCTCTCTGGCCACCAGATGGCGCCATTGTATTAGTCTCGAACTTCGCCTCTGCTCTGCGGCTGTCAAAGCTTTTAATATCAGTTAAATGTTTTGTAGTGTGGATGATGCAATAGCTGGTGTCTCACCCTCCTGAGTCTGTTTGGACTTGATGAGTTTGGCTCTCATGTTGGCTCCCACAATGTGTGAAGATCTTAAATCCCCGACTCGGAACATCAGACACAGCTTATCGTCCCGCAGAGAGATGACCGCATTCCGGGAGAACACCAGAGTCTCTGCTCGCTTGTTTGGCTGAGAGATCTTCACAAACATGCATCCAACCTGAAAGAGAATGAGAATGAAAGGATATGGAAACAAAGAAATACTCTAAAAAGAGACAGACACTCACTTAAAAGTCTGTACAACAGGTGCAGCAATATCACAGCGGTGTAACAGCCAAGTGTTCTGAACTGAAATATATCTTAAGTTACTGTTTTGGTCCACTGTTTAGTTTCTGACTTTCATATGTACATATTCTTAATGTATATATTTTAGGAGTTTCCATATGAAAGTAATGACTAGGAGTGGCCACTACTTGTATTTGCATTTGTATTTGTTGAAAGGGGAAAAATATTCGTATTCGTATTTGTATTCGTATTTGAGTAAAATTCCTAATTCAGCACGCAAACTCCGTCCGCCCACCCCAAATCCACTCCTGACTAGCAGTTTTGGGGAACGACCCAAGACTTTCTGATCGCAGGGCAAGAGCCCTAACCACGTGAGCGCAGATGTGGGGGTGGGGTTTGGTTCCCGAATATTTGTCCGTATACCGTATTTGTAAAAAACACATTATTTGTGCCTTTCTGAATACCATATTTGTATTCGGCTCCAACCCTAGTAATGACCAATAAATCTTTATTATTCTATATATTTAATCAGTATCACACTATAGCTTGACACATTTCATACACATGATACACCAATTAACATAAAAAATACTGACAGGAGGACTGGAAAACTTTGAGTAACCTTTTACAGTGGCACCTATCAGAAGGTGGGCTATATTAAGCAGCAAGTTAATAACAAGTTCTTGAACTTGATGGCTTGGGAGGAGGAAAAAATGAGAAAGCAGTGAATTTGATGAGAGCCAAATTGTAATTTCTAAATGATTGTATCAGAGCTTCTCAAAAAAGGCAGGTCTTGAGGGGCGTTCCCATAATGTAATGACCAGTACCTATCAAAATTTGTCCAAGGAAGAGCAATCACCCCTAGTGATAGCGTCATGGGATCTCGAGGCTCACTGATGTGTGTGGGAAATAAAGACAACCCCATATGATTCGATTCCATGACGGTTGTCTTAGAAAGGCATCAGAACACACAGTGCAACACAGCTTGCAGCATATGGGGCTGCAGACCAGTCAGAGTGCCCATGCTGACCCCTGTCCACTGCCAAAATCACCTACTGTGAGTAAGTGGAGATTAGACCTGTATCATGGCCGAAGTTATTATGGCAAACATTGGGTCCTGGCATTCACGTGAATGTTACTTTTTGGCCACCTTCCTACACATTACTACAGATCAAACACACTTCTGTATGGGAATGGTATCCTAATGCCAGTGGCATCTTTGAGCAGGATAAGGAGCCCTGCCTCACTGCAAAAAATGCTCAGGGATGGTTTGAGAAACATGATGAAGAGTTTAAGTTGAGGGCAAGACCTGCTAAATTAATCTCAATTTAGTCAAGCTTCTGTATCCTGGACAAACCTATCTGATCCATAGAGGCCCGTTCATCTCCCACCTTACAGGACTTAAAGGATCTAATGCTAACGTCTTCGCACAGATACCACAGAATACACTCAGAGTTCTTGTGGAGTCCATGCCTTAAGTGAATTGGGGGTCTACACCAGTGCTTGAAGTGGGAAAAAATAAGTGCAGGAAGTCTAAATTTCCAACATATTCTCAGGCCACTGTCGCTGAGTCGGATCAGTTTCAGTAAGTACCGGAACGCAGAAAAAAGCGGCGGAAGCCAAAAGATGAAAATACAGAAGTTCCGGAACTGCGTTTCCCAGCGTTCCGACCCTCTTCAAGCACTGGTCTACACAACATAAGCTGGTGATTTTAATGTTGTGGCTGATAGGTGTATATCATATCTTTATCATATCATTTTTATATTATTGTGGATGTGTGGTCATTTTACTGCGCATTGCAGTAAAAAATGCTGGCTTAAATCTGCATATGATCTGTGGCACAATTTTGATGTAATATATCTATTGTTGTGTTGTGGCAGTGATGTACACCTTTATATAAAAGAAGAGAGCAAAAAATGCCCTTTTGTTGCTGAGGTTAGGATGGATTATTTTTAGCTGTAGGTGGAGTGCTACTTTAGTGAAAGTATTACTCAACACCGTGGAAGTGCCCACAAATATAATAATGCTGAACTGTCTGTGTAAGTCCTAAAATATATGGGTGAAACACAGTCTTAGGACGAGATGTTAAACCAGGACACTCAGAACAATACAATTAACTCATCACACACACACACACACACACACACACACACACACACACACACACACAC
>JBBKCR010000038.1:29125588-29140551 GCA_037577295.1 Ladigesia roloffi | reverse complement strand
ATATCCAAGTGCACTACGCCGATTTACCCAGTATTATTGTTGCTGTGGAACACATGGCCCATGCTACTTGCTTGCACAAAAAAAAATTTATGCTGCTGTGTTTATTGTTTACAAGTTAAAGATATTGTATTGTTGTTGTTAAGTTTTGTTTTTGTTATTTAAGTTTATATTTATATTTAAATCATCATTCAATAAATGGCAAGCTGAGAAATTTAGTGTTTCTATCTTTGTGTTATTTGTGGGATATTTTACCTCCAATAGAGGGGGAAACGTTCGATTATTAGGCAAAAAAATATTGGCGGCATATATCGGCCATCGGCTGACCCTGACTCCAAAATATTGGCATCGACACCGGCTACTGAAAAACCCATATCGATCGACCTCTACCTGCAACCCTAGAGAGGATTAAGTTATTATAGATAATGAGTGAGTTAGTGAGTAATATAACCTAATAAAATACATTTGAGTGTATTGTCTAACATACCTAATTGCAGGTATTGAGTATATAATACAAAATAATATGGAGTAGTGGACTATAATATAATCTAATATGATTTATACCATATAACGTCAGTTCTGGGGCAGTGACGTATAAAGTTTTTTACATGTAATATATCAATTATATAGCATATAATAACATCATATTGGGCTGTGGAATATAATGTTTGTTTGTCTACAATAAGGTATACTTCATATATGTCAGGAAATGTGCAGTAAAATATACCATATATATCTACTATATATAGCATATAATATGATACAGTGTCATGACATATGATGGCTAAAAACACATTTGTAAGATGTGTATAGTTTGGTGTAAGATTTGATATGATTCTCTACATTAAGTGTTTAATGTAAGGTCAGTGGCAAATTAGAATACAGTGAAGGATGAAGGATGTCTAGTCTGTATAAATGAAGGCCATATTAGTATATAATTAGCTCTTCAGATTCATACTGTCAGACGATTCTGTTTTTTGTCAAGCCTCGACTAAGAGTGACTTTTTGCACCCTCGATTTTACAGTTTGCACCTCATCGGTTTTGTGTGCATTTCTCAACAGAAAATAGTCACGAGTGGGGACCAAAACAAGGACGGCACACTTGACTTCAGCGAGTTCACCAGATACCTGAAAGAGCACGAGAAAAAACTATGGCTCACTTTCAAAAGCTTGGACAAGAACGATGATGGTAGTATGGTTCACATTCCTTGGGTGTCATGATTATATATGCAGTGTAAACACTAAACCTCAGCTCATCACAAGGCATTTACAGAATATCTGCAACTTGTTCTAAAGGTTATGTTGGCAGTCAGGCCTCCGTAAAGCTCAGGAAAAAAAGAATTAACCATTAAAAACAGAACAGAAAAAGTGCCAAAACATGGTATCAGGATTTTGTGACAATTCACAATACTTGTAATCAATACAATCGATTTTTCAAAACAGCAACTAAAAGGAGTGCCTGAAAGACCCTTTATGTAATATTTTAATGTTTCTATTTTAAGGTTATTAGAGGGCTCATCTTAGAGGGCATGCCTATTTAATTCGGAACAATCCCGCTGCTCTGTGTTAATGCTGACTTGATTGCATTAGTGCTCTGTGCCTCTTAATTAACCAATAATAACAAAATGTTTTTGCTTCTCTCCCTGTCTGCTTTCAGGCCGCTTGGATGCCCGTGAGATCAAACAGTCCCTGGCTGAACTGGGAATGGACATATCTACTGAAGCAGCACTGAAAATCCTAAAGAGGTTGGTCGCCTGAACACCAGTGTGATATTTATGATGTTCTGTATGCGTATGTACTGCATTTTTGGGGGAAGAAACTCACATCTCTTGGGGAAATTGAGTTCTAACATTAATAATTAATCTCAAGGCCATTATTGTTGGCCTTGAATTGTAAATTAGATTTGATGGATGTTTCGAATGAAAGCTAAAACATTGCAATCCGTAATAGCCAGTTGGCAAAGATCTACATATAATACGTATTTGTTTCTGTAATGCTAATACAGATGAATTAAGTCCCTGTTTATATATTCTGTAAATGTTCACCTAGTAGCTATTACACCAAGCAAGCATAATGTTGGCATTCACCCACAGTTATCAAAAAGGTGCTTCCGTAGGAACTATATTTCTAAATTATAATATGAAAGTTTTGTAGTCATTATGTTGGTAATAGCATGGTTTAATTGTAATTATTTAAATGTAAATATGTGGAATTAATGTATTTCTGTTGAAATATGTTCACCACAAGGGATTTTACTGTGAGTGGCCATACTGTTGACATACTGAACATGCCTACTAACTATACTTCTGTTAATCATGAATTACAGTTCTTAAATTCTTAGTTTACAGTTTGATGCTCTGATCAAGAGCTACTTAAATTGAATCACATTAAAGATGTAGGCAAATATAGTGTTAGGAGTCTTGCTCAAAGATGAGCCACAGTCTCTTTACATGGAGCACAGTGGTTTTATCCACTGCACCACATGACCTGCTAGGAGTGACTTTACCCCTCTAGCTGTCTGGATTCAAGTCATCACCTGTCGATGAATCAAGTGGGTCTGAGAGTGAAAACCACAAATTTCCCAGTAGTGGAACAGGTATTTGAAGATATTATCCTCTTCATCTCTTGGCAGCATCGACTGCGACGGCACCATGACTGTGGACTGGAACGAGTGGAGGGAGCACTTTCTGTTCAACACCGCCACAGACCTGGAAGAAATTATTCGATACTGGAAACACTCCTCGGTCCGTTATCCAGCGTATACTGTTACCCAGTGATGTGTTCCACTGTGCACATTAAACATGGTACATTAAAGGGCCCATATTGTGGAAAAAAATTATTTAAAGTAGTCATAGTGTTTAAACACTTTTACTTTTACATATTATTCATTCAATAAGTATTATTCATACAGCCCATACATATAATGAAAAAAAAGACTGTTTTAAATCCACTCATTTTGTTATGTCACAAAAAACATGTACAGAACATCTGCTAAATCAGCTCACAACAGTTTAGCCCCACCCACTCTCATGAATATAATGAGAAGATATTGCTGCTGTGTTTGGTTCTTAAACCTTCACACACAGAAGGGACCACAGGTGGAATAAAATAATATACAGAAAATGGAAGATATGGGCTCTTTAATATCATAAGTTGAGCCAGGTGTGGTAGGGGAGTAGAATATTGGAGAATTGTGCATGACTTTGTCCTTAATGTCCTTAAAAAGATGAGCAAAAATGACACCAAACAGGCACTATAGTTGCTCATAACTATTGGAGTATATGAAATTACAATTTCAGTGTCATGAGATTTTTTCTTGAAAACTGTGAATGTAACTCAATAAAACAAATGCAAAATTTAGCAGTATATACATGTGGTGCAGAAAAACATTACATTTCTTGTGTAGTTCTAGTCTAAGCTCCTTTTTGCTCCTTTACAATAACAATTTAATTTATGGCTCTACAAGTTAGCAGCTGGACATTGGTGACTGTCTAGCCATTCCTGACGAGTTCACCAATGAGGAGAAGACATCTGGAGGGTGGTGGAAACATCTGGTTGCCGGGGCAACGGCAGGTGCAGTCTCAAGAACAGGCACGGCCCCTCTGGATCGAATCAAAGTTTTCATGCAGGTACACAAAGTCTAATTACTTAATAGCATGTTAAGTAAATGGATGAGGGACTTTCAAATAATGGCTAAAGGTGTAATGGCTGTGCACTTTAGAATATTTAAATGTGAAATCTCTCAGGAATAAACTCAGCACCTGGGTAATCTTAACCCATTGATTAAAAAAAAAATGCATAGATGTTGGGTTTGTAACAATGGGTTGCAAATGCATTGTCTTTGATTGGCCAGTGAGGTGGTTTGTCATATCGTGCCTGATCTGATCATATTCATAACCACACATAAAGCTAAAATAATAAAACTAAAATACATTAAAAAAAAACAGAATAGAAAACTTGGGCAGATAGATATGGATAAATCTAAATGTGCAAGGTTAGTATTGTTGCCAACATGTTTACAACACTGGACAGAGCTGAGTGTTTGCAAATGTAGATATCAATATTAGAAACCTTAAAGATAATGTGTACTAAAGTAAGTGTCCTATTTTTATATGAACATACTTTACTAACTGTTTGTTTGAGGGATATGGTTTAGCCATCATTTTCTCATGGTGGCGCCCGAGGGTAAAAAAGCTCTGATCATGTGACACTGCACATATTTCACTTATTTTTTAAACATTTACAGAAAATGCATTGATAATTCATACAGAAACATTTTTAGGGCCTTCTCAATGATAGCGTATTTTTTTGGTCACTATTGTGACCAATGGGATAAAATAGGTTAAGTAAGATTAATTGCAAATTTTCACAATATGTAGTATGCCAAATGTATAATAAATCCTGTCTTACTTTTACCCATGTAGTCGATGTGGTTAGTGGGGAACACAGCTGTAGTCCAAACAGCACAGTGGGTTGCAGTCCATTGCCTGGACAAGAACACCATCCTATACATATAACCCCTTGTACACACTGCCTGTTATCAAACTGTGGGCGTGGCCAGCCTTTGTTTGGTCATTGGTGGGCATTTTGAGTTTAGAAGGCTGGTAGCAACTGTGATTGGGTCATGCAAAGTAGATTGGAAGATCTTGCAAACCAGCACTTGGTCAATATTAATAGCATATATTCATGTTTATCATATTTACATGTTATTATATTCAAATTAAATTATACTAACAAAACCAAATTTGAAAATTAAAACAGTGTACTTTATCTTTCCTATCAATTTATATTCCACTGTTACCTGCATCGGTCTCAGGAAAGCATAGTTTATGTGTAATTAATTATCGGTGCATCCAACAAAACCTTGAATGGTGGTGTAGTCTAATGAGTGTAGTGTGTCGCTGCTGTCCAAGCAAGAGAGAACGTTTCAATTCCTATCTTGGGTGACACACCACACTACACCAAATGTTTTGGGTGAGACTCCCAGCACTACTTCTTTGATATGCAAAACCTGAAGTTTCTCTGAATGAAAGGATCTGCCAAATTATGTGAACTTAATATGCAGCGTTGCTAAATTATGTAATCTGTGTTAACTGTGGTCTTTAAATCAATACGTTTTTATTTTGGTTTTTACTACTGCAGAGGTGGGACAGTATGATGAGCCTCAACAGTAGTTTTTTCCTTCGTTTTCACATAAATCCAAAAATTGCCTACAGTAGCCCAGGTTAACACAGCGTATCTCATGTTATTTCTGATTGGTTTTCATTGGTCTGCATCCGTTCTCATTTACATACAGTTCCACAGAGTTTCATTGCTCACTTCACATCAACTATCACATCACTAATTATCGCTGGACCAATGAGTGCCTTTTGACCGTCTGTTCTGTTTGGAGTCAGTAGAGCTCACATAAAATCCTTGGGCAAGACCCCTAATGCATAAATATTTAAATAATAAACATGTGGTTTGTCTTGTGTGCTGCACAACAGGTTCATGCTTCCAAGTCAAACCAGATCAGTCTTGTTGGGGGCTTCCGACAGATGCTCAAGGAAGGGGGAGTGATGTCTCTGTGGAGAGGGAATGGCCTTAACGTGTTAAAAATGGCCCCAGAGACCGCCATCAAATTCATGGCATATGAACAGGTAGGCTGATATGGAGACTTGTGTGTTTCCCTGCACCTGGAGCAACACACCTAATTCAGCTCATTATTTAGTTGTAAAGAGATGGAACACCTATGTCTGAGCTTACCAAATGAGTTAATGATACAGGACATAATAAATAATTAGTCAAATATTCAGTTTATTTGGGCCAGGCCTTATAGTCACATATAATTAACCACTGATTTGTGTAACTACCGAATGACTTCTGTTCTGTCATATGATATTGCATTGAGTATTTTTATTTCTTTGTAAGTACAGATTAAAAAAATTAGGTTGAATAAGACATGACTGAGTGTGTCGAGAGCCTTTTGCGTTTTATTACTGAGAAATACCCCCTGTTCTAGATTATCACGATTGCTTAGAATCAATTATTGACCCAACAGGGCCCATGTTCAGTAAGTGTTGTCTGTTTGTCTCCTGTCAGTATAAGAAGCTTCTGTCGTCTGAGGGGGAGAGTATAGAGACTGCGCAGAGGTTCATGGCTGGCTCTTTAGCTGGAGCCACAGCGCAATCCGCTATTTACCCCATGGAGGTGAGAGAACTGGATCTTCAATTTATAATATGAATCCTACCCCCAGCACCACCACTGGGTCCCTGAGCAAGACCCCAAACCCTAAGTTGCTCCAAGAAGACTGTCCCCTGTAGTTAGAAATTGGAGTCGCTTTGTACTGTATAAAAACGTCTGCTAAATGCTGTAAATGAAAACAATGCTAACATTTGGAAGCAGGCAACCATTTCCAACCTCCGCCGATTTCCTGTACCCCTCTTGCACGTCCGGCAAGTTCCTGAAAATTCAATTATCAAATTAAATATTCAGCTCTGGGAAACAAATGAGAGACGACTGCAAAAATGTTCATTTTTCTTAGGTTTTATCTTTAATAGGTGCAAGGCTTAAACTGAACATCTTAGCCTGCTGACAATATTCTCCTAATTGCCAAGTAAATATATTTTTAAAGCATCATTTTAAAGCAAATTACAAAACATCAGAGTAAGAGAAAGTGGTGCAGTGTTGAACTTGAACAATTCACTCTTAAACAAAATGAGGAACTTCAGTAGTGTTTCACTATCCATCCGATCTCACTGTGAGAGGAGTGTCCATTACAGCAGTTTTTTTAGACTTTTCCTCATTAATTAAGATTCAGGTTACCACTAATCTGTCCCTCAGAAAGCAGAATGAGAAGCTTATGTAGGAATTTAACAGAGATTGGCATGAAAGGTTTGTCATACTCATAGATTCACTGATTTAATAATAAATCGCAGCCGTCTCTTATGTTTTTTCCAGAGCTGTAGACTAGTAAAACCAGGCACAGGCACAGGGAATGTTATCCAGACAAAAGTGGCATCAGTGTGGAGGTGAGGGAGGGTCAGATTGGAGCCAGAAGGTTCCCAACAGTAGCCAAGGATCCATGACACCTTTGCCGAATCCATGCTGTGTAGACATCATTAAAGCCCTTTTTGAATAGAGGATGAGCATGCTGGTTGGCAACAACATATTAAATGGCTGCTCACCTTCCAGTACTTCCAGTAAGTGCTTTTAACAATAGTTTAGATATAAAAACTCAAACCTCAGACTCCAGTCATTAATTTTTCAGTCATTAATCTTTAGATTAATGTTCAGTATCTATTCAGTGACTAATATATGTAGTGAAATTTATGAGGCGCCATTAATAGAAATCAGTTAATCAGAGTTTTAAAAGATGGACAGGAAAGTAAGTTTCCCTAAACTGGGTGTATTATTGTAACTCTGCAGGTATTGAAGACCAGACTGACTCTGAGAAGTACAGGCCAGTATTCTGGAATGGTGGACTGCGCCCGGTCCATTTTGAAAAGGGAGGGGGTCAAGGCCTTCTATAAAGGCTATGTGCCCAACATTCTGGGAATAATCCCTTACGCTGGCATCGACCTCGCTGTGTATGAGGTAAACAGATAACTACATACTCTACATTAGGGGTCACCAACATGGTGCCCGCGGGCACTAGGTTGCCCCTAAGGACCATGTGAGTTGCCCACAGACCGGTCCAAAATAGTACAACTCACCAGTGACCAACATCTAACATGTAATTTTATCCTGTTGCTATTCTTCTTTAATCGCATTTGCATTTATATCTATTCAAATAAGTGATTTAAACCATGTTTATAACACATGAAGTTTAGGTAAACTCTGCATTAGTGTATGTAACTGGTAGCCCTTCGTATGGCTCAGTACCTGTGATGTAGCTCTCAGTTTAAGGTTGGTGACCCCTGCTCTACATTCTTTCTTCTCTACTACATTCTATTGTCCTGAACTGGAATTGGTTTGTTATTTCATCCTTTAGGAATATTCCCCAGGTAATCAATTTCAGAACATTGCTGTGTCCTGCGCTCGTGTTGTTCGCCATATTAATTTTCAGCACCATTGCAATAGACTGTCACGGGAGCCTGTAAGACAATGCTTGACGTTACATTTTGGTGAAATTTACCTACAGTATGTAAAAGCATGCTTAGCGGTTTAACGTCATGTAGATGCCTCAAAATAAAACGGTTCAAAAACATTTGTACAAAGCCCTTCAAAGCTATTGTAAAGTAAAATACACGTAAAAGATCACTTATAGGCTAAACAGCTCCCCTTTTACTATCTGGGGTTGTAAATATGCAAGATCTGAATCGATTAGTACTGGGTTCATGATTCAGTTTTGTGTGTCCTGCTGTCATATAATCTACTAATTGACCTGAACACTGTGTGACCTGAACACAGTGGGTGGTCGGTGCTTCAAACCATACACCTGCATTACATGGCAGAACAGTATTCAAACCTGTCACGCAAGCCTCTGGTGGAATATTGCTTTATCTGGTCGTTTCATAGATGCAAAATATATATCAGTCATGCTAGAATGTTGTCTGCTGCTGTGAAATGAAGCTGTTCTGAATGCAGGGTTCTTCATCATTAAGAGTAAAATAGCTTCATCTTTTTGTCTATTAGTAAAAAATGACCACTGGGGAGTTCTTTCTACTCTATCTATATGGAAATTGTATGCCCATATTTAGCTAAATGGGTTGGACTGTCTGGGATACCCTGAGGACTGTTTCGAGAAGCCCTGGCATGCAGCGCTCCTTTGCCGTAACTAAGTGTAAATCCCCTCTGCCTTTGCTGCCATTTTCTCCTTGCCGTTCTCACCCTGTCTCCCTCCCCCTCCCACTCTCTCTCTCTCTGTCTCTCGTGCTCGCGGGCCCTCCAGAGTCTAAAGAACGCCTGGCTGTCACACTACGCCAGAGACACGGCCAACCCCGGCGTCCTGGTGCTGCTGGGCTGCGGGACTGTGTCCAGCACGTGCGGGCAACTGGCCAGTTACCCTCTAGCCCTGGTGCGCACCCGCATGCAAGCACAAGGTAAGCCCTGTGCCCCTTTAGAAACCCTGAGGAGCGCAGAGAGAGACGCTCTTGAATGCTTAATGGAGGACAAATCTGCTAGCATGTTGTTTGTTTGTTTGTGTGTGTGTGTGTGTGTGTGTGTGTGTGTGTGTGTGTGTGTGTGTGTGTGAGGAAGAGCTGGCAAGAATGCAGAGACGTGTGGCATTTAAAACGGTATTTAGAGACTTGGCACTTAGCAGTAAGGGATGGGGTGCTAGCAAATAAGGTCACTAAGTGCTCGAGGGCCAGGATTTTTCCAAACATTATTAGTCAGTTTGCCACACTGTTTAAATACAATTACATATTTACAAAGGAATTACTTGTAAATATGTGTAATTGCATCAACATACCGTTCAGATTGTGAATCTGCCTTATTTTTAATTAAGTTTTAATAGCAAATGACAAAACCCCGATATGGGGTAGCTTCTTTCCCCCAGTCAAGACTTGACATAGCGAGGTTTCACTTGCAAAGTTGAAAAAATGTACCGTACTATAAAAAAGGCTTTGTCATTTCTAATATCAGTGCTACTGTATTTCCCAATAATGTCTGGGTCTCGAACAGATAAACAGCCCTATCAGCTTTAAAGTGATTTTGACTCCGCCTACTCTTCAGCTACCATCACAATCTCAGGGAATAAGTGCATGTCTGACATGGATATGATTGACAAGATGACGTGAATGTCTTTGCCTGCTGGTTTCTTTGAACCTACTCAGAAGGCTTTTAGAAGATCTGTGTGTATTTGTTGCTTTGCCACATTTTTCTCCTCTTGAAGTGTAAAAACGAATGTTAATTCTGTTGTTCAGCGTCTCTTGGTAACTCGGAGCAGCTCTCCATGCGCTCGCTGGTGCAGGGCATAGTGGCGAAAGAAGGCTTCTTCGGCCTGTACCGGGGCATCCTACCCAACTTCATGAAGGTCATCCCGGCTGTCAGCATCAGCTATGTGGTGTATGAGTATACAAAGACATCGCTGGGGCTCTCAAACTGAATGTCACGGGAACATATTCACAAACACCAGAGCAAACGGTGTTTAAAGGAGTGGTGGAGTAAAGAAAAAAAAGGTTTCCACTTAGCCCAGATGTAATCAGCTAGGATGTGTTCAGTGTCCTTTAGGTTCAGGTTCATTCATTTTGCACTGAAGCTACGAGGCTAATGTAGCAGCAACATGATTTTATTCTACCATTTAACACCAAGTGTTGTTAACCATGCAGCCTGCTTTAATACATTATCATAGAGACACATTGGTGGTTCTACACTTATGGCCCCCCTGACAAAGATATAAAAATTTCTTATTGCGACATGCTCTTGCTCGAAGAACCAAATTAACGCTATACCTGAATTCTAGATGGACTACTAAAAGCGCTACACACACGCACTGACACGCGCGTAGCACTACAACCCCCCCCAAACCTCTGGTCAATTTGGTCCAGAACATCCACTGTAGAGACAGCATGTCATTTAGGGTCAGAAACCACATATTCAAGTCTACTTGTTTGCTACATTAGTCTCATAATTTCAGTGTATAATTATTTAAGCAAAGGTAATTTAGCAAAAGTGTCATTAACCAATTCGGTTAAGGAATGGTTTGAAAAAACATAAATTTTACATAAAACCCAGATGTGACACTGGTGGTCTGGTGGTTAGGGAGTTGTCCCTGTTAACAAAAGGTTGTGAGTTTGAATCCCAGGACTATAAGTGGCAGCACTGTGGTGCCCTTGAGCAAGCTTCACTTGGTAAATGGGTTCAATACAGAGAACAGTCATACAGTTCATGCCATGGTGTGTTCACGGATGACAAATGGACACTTTACATTTACAATTATATAGTCAGTCAGCCAAGACATATCCTAGAAAAAGTCCGAAATTTTCTTCTTTTGTTTAAAAAAAGAGCTGTAAGATCAAAAGTAATTTCTATAACTTTGCATCACTTTAATGAAGGCTCGCTGCAGTTTAACAGAGTCAACAGAAGTTGGAAGTTTTGGTGAAAGTTGACTTCTAGTGTAAGCAACATGTGTTTCGTAGCTCCAAGCAAAATGTGGACTAATGGTTGATCAAAAACATCTGAGATCGGTGGAAAATACGGTGTAAACTTGATTTTTAGCTGAACCACTACATAAAGAGAACTTTAAGGTCTATGAAGAACAAAGGAAAACTACTTTTCTGGGAGGCTTTTATAGGTTTACCTTTATCATTTTGAAGCACTTTGAATAAATGTGCCATCTGACGGGCTTGTCTATCTTTGTCATTTCACCTCAAGGAAACAAGACTGTTGATCAAAGCAGCGGGTTGGACCCTCACTAGTTTACGCACAAGAACTCGGCAGGTATTTCTAACGTTACCCGTGTTTCCCGTGTTTTAATTTTGTAGCAATAGGAAAGAGAAGCATCCGCTCAGAAAAATCGTAGACTGTGCCTTACGGCGTGGGCGGTGTTGTCTACTTTAAATGGGTCTATGCATGTGAACTTCATGTTTTGTTTTTTTATTTTTATTTTTCTACATGAGCTTCAAAGCCCCAAAAATATAGTCGAAAATTTGCACTTCTGACATAATGATACACTGTTGATTGAAAATAAGCTCAAGTCCTTTACCAAGGACACATTGCTTCATATTTTATTGGAAAATGACTGTTAATTGGCTGAATTTAATATATTGGAAGAAAATAACTTCATATCTACTATCTTAAAGGCAAATAAATTTAATTTTGGCCCTAAATATTTTAATTGAATGTCATATTGTGTGTAGATGGTGTGTACTTAATAATCATTTTAATGGGGTGTTCAAATTTTTTTTGCACGACTGAACCGTTAGTGGCACTAATTCAGATAATCTAGCTAAATAATGCTGAAGTGCCTAAATAATGAATGGTGGTTAGGATGGTGCTGTGCTGTCCGTAATGTGAATCGCCACCCATTGGTAAGCCATGTCAGCCACTTTAACTTCGAATACTACAAAAAAGTCCCTGTAAATAAAAACGTAAATGATGCAACACCCACAAACCCCTTCCCCCCGGGACAATCCACCAAAAGACTCAGACTGGTTCATAAATGTTTCATTATAGCATGACCTCGTGGATCTACATTAAATCACCCACACGATTAAGAAACGGGCTTCATGTTTACTTTGAAATAGAAAAAGCATCTTGAACATCTTGAATGATTGTTTTTTTGCATTCAGTTTTCTTATGTAAGTGTGTGCCTGAAAAAGTTACGTCCATGTAAAACACGCAGTCTGCTGGGACCGTCGGGCTCGTCAAGCGATACGGCTTCAGGTGCAGAATGTCTGTTGTCATGGTAACGGAGCTGTCCTGACTGAAGGTGAGCCCGAGCCGCAGAGCAACTTGGTGATTCTGTAACTGAAATGCTGCAATGCTGTTGTTTCTTTTGCTTCCATGTTATTCTTATTTTCTAATAAAATGCCATCTCAGTACACATGTGGTGTCATTTGTGTGTGGTGTAACACATAAGAGAGACAAGGCTTCAGAGTTTAGGCCTTCAGCAGCATTAGCTATAGACTTGTTCATTCTGGCCAGTGCTGGAACAGCTGCAGTAGTGTATCTTTGCCATGACCGATGCCTTGCACCCCCTAGCGCTCTCTCTCTCTCTCTCTCTATATATATATATATATATATATATACACCAGTGTATGTGTGCGTGATTATATATATATATATACCCCCACCTTTGCTAAAATGTGATTCCACCCCCCCCCACTTTTTGTCAGATTATATTGTATTAAATTGATTAAATTGTATTTATAATTTGGCATCCCCATCTCAGAACCCCCCCCACTTTTGGAAAGCTTGATTCGCCCCTGCCGGTTTAGATACATAGACTTGAATATGGGCTTGGTCGCCCTTTGCAGCTGTTATAATGCTGTGGACTCTGAAAGTAACTTTTAGCTTTGGTTTTATTACATTAAAGGGGACATATTATGCAAAATTTCACTTTAGTTTTAAAAGGTCTATCTTGACAGTTTCAACCCCTTTCAAAATGAGCCGTTTAAGGGCTCTGTCACTTTTATGCAAATAAGCTGCTGCTGGCCACCCATCATAAACAACAGTTTAACAAGCGTTACTTTCAGAAATGATTGAGATATAAAATGACTTGATTGGCTGTGCACTGCATTTGCAATCTGGAACGGAGAATACAACTCCAAGCAAGTCAGGTTCCAGGGGCGGACTGTCAAACTGTACATTCTGGAAAAGTCCCGAATCTGGTGCAAAGCCATTAAAAATGTATTTTTTCCATGATATAGTCCATTATGAATGGGCCACACAGGAGCAGCTGCACTAGCTTAACGTCACTGTGACTAATTCTATGCATCAGCTAGAGGAAGATAAAGCCCCCCTCGCATTGGGCAGTGGAGTGTTGATTTACCATCGAACATAAATAACTGATATCACAAAAGTGCTGACGCATTTAAATCCCAACCTATGATTACCAGAGAAAGCAGTAGAAGTATGTTATCCAGAGAAAAGGTGAAGGAATTAGGCAGGCCAAGAGTTATTCCCACTCTCACCCAAACCATCTCAATTAGATCATCTGTATTATAAAGTAAAGGCAGTCCAAAGGGACCATTACTGTACACTAAATGTGGCACTTCAGGGAAGAATCTACCACTTTAAAGTTTTACCAGCAAGAAACAACAGTATCCAAAGATAAAGTAAGCATTTTTTAGCCATTTTTTGGTAAAAATTTTCAGTCCATGGTGGTGCTGTGGGTAGCACTCTTCCTCACACCACCAGGGTTGGGGCTCACAATCCGGGTCCTGTGTGTGTGCGTGTGTGTGTGTAGTCTGCATTTTCTCCTCATGGTTGTGTAGGTTTTCTTCCAGGGTCTATGTTTGTTCCCTACAGTTCAAATACTTGCGACAGGTGAATTGGGGGTTCTAAATTGACTGTAGTGTGTCTGTTTCACAACCTTGAATAGTGTGTGTGTGTTTCACACCATGGCCCCCCTCATGACTGATTACCCCAGTATAGGCTCCGGGGACCCTAGTAAAGGTTTAGTGGTCACAGAAAATGATTTAATTACAATTTTGATGCCATAAACCCCCTTACACACACTTCTTTCAGCACAAACTCGTCAGAGCCGCAGACACAAAAGACCTTAACTACAGAACCAGAACTATTCTAATAAAGTTTTTTTATTTTTCAGTTTTAAATAGGCCAACAAACCATAAAAATACATACAGGTCAGTAAAATGATCAGCCACATACCCACGTGTGCATACCAGCATCGAGGTTTAAGATTGTAAACCATCTTTGAAAACAGAACTGATAGAATGGTGAAACTGCTGTTCACAAAGGGAAAAAAGGTCTTGCTTGGTGTTGCTGTGGGATTTTTTGTTGTTGTTTGTTTTCTCTTCCCCTCTTGTTTGATTTATCCTGAGAGTTAAAAGTTACAATTAGCTCACTTCACCTAAATAGTGGATTGCAGATGGATTTAAAAGCCCTCTTCAGTGTCCCGGATGCTAAAGAACATGTAATATACTACAGGGTCTGATGCTGATGCTGCCATCATTTTACTGAGCGGAAGAAAATCGAAACCAAAACACATGCCCCATTCGGAAGTCCAGGAGAATCGCCCCTTAGCCCAAACAAAAGGAATTTACGTCGCAGTTTTGGGGAGGGGAAACCATGAATACATTCTCTATTTAAAAAAAAACAAAAAAACCCGGAGCGGAATAAATTCATGGGACGACGATACAATATTGGCATTGCAAAAACAAGTCAACAACGAAAACTAAACAAAAAAAAAGACAATCAGTGAGCACCTTCCCACCCTTCTTTCTTTGTCCCATGCCCTCTCTTTCTCGCTCTCTCTCTCGCTCTCTCTCTCGCTCGCTCTCTCGCTCGCTCTCTCGCTCGCTCTCTCGCTCGCTCGCTCTCTCGCTCGCTCGCTCGCTCGCTCGCTCGCTCTCTCG
>JBBKCR010000038.1:29110219-29125488 GCA_037577295.1 Ladigesia roloffi | reverse complement strand
GTGTGTGTGTGTGTGTGTGTGTGTGTGTGTGTGTGTGTGTGTGTGTGTGTGTGTGTGTGTGTGTGTGTGTGGTGGGTTTTGTGGGGGCGAGCGAGTGAGCTACAGATTATGTTCACACATGACCAACAATGTGATTTTGATTATTTAAAAAAGCCTCTTTATTTGAGCGGAAACTGCGGGCAAAGCAGTCCTGCTTTAATTAGAAACACTTATTTTCAAAAGGGTTTACTTCATGGGTTGATTTTAAACATTTGTGCAAACTAAGTGCTTCAGATTTGAACTCTTTCAGTGTTTCATGGTCCCTAACAGAAAAATATTTTAAGTTCACTGCCTTTGGTCAGTCCTTGTGTTTCTGAATAACATCTTTAGTAGGAAGAATCTGCCAGTCACATTCTGTTTGACAGTGGGTCAGTCTTTAGGGAAATTGTAGATCAGTCACTGATCGTTAATGTGAGCGGCGGTCATGTGTGTGTACTAACATTTGTGAAGGAATGGGCCGCTCCCAGGAGCTCTGTGAATTCCAGCTTGGTACCATGATCGGTACCTGTGCGACAAGTCCATTCATGAAATTTCCTCGCAACTAAATATTCCACAGTCAACTGTCAGTGGTATTATAACAAAGTGGAATCAAATGGGAATGACGGCAACTCAGCCACGAAGTGGTAGGCCACGTAAACTGATGGAATGTGGTCAACGGATTTTGAGGAGTATAGTGCACAGAGGTTGCTGACTTTCTGCAGAGTCAATCACTACAGACCTCCAAACTTCAAATTAGCTCTCGAATAGCATAGATAGCTTAATGGAATGGGTATTCATGGCCAAGCAGCTGCATCCAAGCTGTACATCATCAATGGTGCATTGGTGTAAAGCACGCCGCCTAGGACTCTAAAGCAGTGGAGGCGTGTTCTCTGGAGTGATGAATCATGCTTCTCCATCTGGCAGTCTGATGGACGAATCTGGGTTTGGTGTTTCCCAGGAGAAAGTTTGGTGTAGGAGGCATTATGGTGTGTGGTATTTTTCAGGAGCTCGGCTTGGCCCCTTAGTTCCATTGGAAGGAACTCTGAATGCTTCTACATACCAAGAGATTTTGGACAATTTCATGCTCCCAAAATTGTGGAAACAGTTTGAGGGTGCCCCCTTCCTGTGGGGTGGCGGTAGCTCAGTGGTTAGGGTACTTGCCTCTGGAACCCAGGACCATGAGGAATCCTACCCCTAGCACCACCACTGGGTCAAGACCCTTAACCCCAAGTTGCTCCAGGGAGACTGTCCCCTGTAGTTAGGAATGGAAGTCGCTTTGGATAAAAAGCGTCTGCTAAATGCCTTAAATGTAAATGTAAATGTAAATGTGTCAACAAGACTGCCGCCCTTGCTTTGTGCACTGGTGCACAAAGATAGTTTGGTGTGACTTCAACCTGATAGAACCCCTTTGGGATTAATTAGGGCAGAGACAGCGAGCCAGGCCTTCTCATTCAACATCAGTGACTGACCTCATCAATTTGCTTCTGGAAGAATGGTCAAAAATTCCTCATAAGCAAACTCCTTAACTTTGTGGAGACTTTGCCCCGAAGCTCTTATAGCTGCACAGTTCGGGGCTGATAGCATATTAAACCCATTGGATTAAGAATGTGATATCACATAATTGCATATGTGTGTAAAGGCAGGTGAGTGAATACTTTTGGCAGTATAGTGTATTATATCTGTTACAAACTTTTCAGATACCTGGGCTTATCTAGCACCCACAGAACATGTTCACATGAGCATTCTCATAAAGGCCTGAACTGAAGGCTGATAATCACTGTGTAAAACTGTGTGTGTTTGTGTGGGCTCTTGTAGCTGGAGGAGGGTCATACGGGCCGTTTGGAGAGGACCGAGGATCTGTGGCTGCGGGTCAGAAAAGACCACGCCCCCCGACTTGCACGATTGTCACTGGAGAGTAGATCACTCAGAGATGTCTTGCTGCACGGTGAGAACATGCATATACACAAACACACACATCACTTAGACACCCTGCTGTACACTGAGAACACACAGATGTACATATGGACACACACTTTCAATCTACAACATGGTGAAAAGGCAATGCACTCACATTCACATACCCTCTAAATCTGCTGCATGGTGAGAACATGCAGGCTCTTACACACACACACACACACTCGCTCTCGCTCGCTCTCTCGCTCTCTCGCTCTCTCTCTCTCTCTCTCTCTCTCTCTCTCTCAGGACATGAAGATACACGCCATTACAATAATTTGAACTGTACACACTATTGGCTTCTAATCATGTGGAATTTCACATAGTGATTGGGGCAGGCGGGGGGGTCAGGCCACCGCAGGCCGAACATGTGCACAAGGGGGCCCCCCCATTATAGTCCTAGTGAAAAAACAAATAAAAAAAAAATCCCATCCACGTCTTCAACTCTTCCACATATGTCTCTGCAAGCGGCCATTTCAACCCAGTTGTAGGCCAGCGTTCCTCAGATTGGGTTCAAGAAACCCCTGCACTACACGAAACATATTTGATTAAGCTCACAAAAGGCTCGATACCTGATTGGCAAATTTAATCAAGTGCGTTTGAGCCAGAAGAATGCATTATAAGGGAAGGACTGATGGAACAAGGGTTGTAGATGATTAGACTCTCACTTCTGGAGCAAAAAAAATGTTGTTATTGCTGAACTGGTCAGACCCGCAAATGTTCCTTATTTGACCTATCCAGGCTCCATATACAACTTTAAAGAAAATTGGTTTAAAAAAAACATTTACTTTTCATCTTCCAGGTTAATGCGAATCTGCCAATCCAGATATTTCAATTAAGTGCGAAGCTCATTTCCAAAATGATACCTAGAATGGACGTGAAAGGTCACAGGAACATCTGATGTCTTTTTGTGTGAACTTTAGGATCATCTGCAACATGATTTTGCTCAGTAAGGCCACATTCTGTAATGTGTTAATTTAATCTAAAAACTTACTCCAAAGTTGGCTTGATTTTTTTGCAAATGTTCCGTAAAGTGCATCCAAACAGACAACACACCTTCTGTGTATAATAAAGTGTTACATAAATAAACCTGAACAACAGTTAAAACCAAAGAACCCTTGGACAGGTCAGTAGGAAAAGCCTCCAAGGGGACCTGGATGAAAGGACTAGCACTATATAACTCAAGATGCCACATATTAAATAGACGTAACCGAAGAAAACTGCGCGTCAGCTTCAAGCTCTAATGCACCAACCGGGAGTCCGTCATTCATTCAACCACTCCATCATTCATTCACGTGTCTAACAGAGCAGATGTGTCTGGATTTCTGCAGAACAAACGTTCTGATGAAGGAAAGAGGGTTAAAAAAAAATCAGGGGGGGGGAACCCTCAGGGATTAAATTAACTGTGTATGAAAGACCAAAACAACAAATGAGAGTGAGAAAGGAAGCTTTCATTTTTCCAGCTACAAAAAAAAAAAAAAAAAAAAACCTAAACGTTAAAGTTCTTTTAAAGAAATAAACAAAAACAACAAAAAAACAAAAATGCTATCCAAGTGAAAGTGAATACATGCGACAGCTTCTCAACTTTTCAGGGTGAAGATGATGGCGATGGAGAGGAGGAGGTGGAGGAGGAGGGTGGTGGTGTCATGACTCCTCGTTCCCTGAGTCGTCCTCGTCGTAGCAACAGTCCTCATCGTTATCGTCTTCCAAGTCCTCGTCGTCATAGTAATCATCATAAAACAAATCAGAGCCCTCGTCGGTTGGGGGGGCACGTGTGCGCACGCAGTATTCTGCCAGCGTGGTGGGGACCTTCACGCCGTCTCGCTCTGCGTCTGCTTTAGTGGCCAGAACCTGTTTTCTGTAACACAAACACACAAAAGAGAACAATACAATTATACTGGATTAGGCACATATTTTCCCCTATTTCCACTTTCATTATATGGACAAATGTACTGGGACGCATGACCATTACACCATCAGGGGCTTTGAAAGACACTGCATTTCATACATAGGTTTAAAAATGGAGTTGGCCTCCCTTTGCAGTTATAACAGCTTCCGCTCTCCTTGGAAGGCGTTCCACAAGATTTGGGAGTCTCTGTGGGAATTTTTGTCCATTCATTCTGCAGCTTTAATGAAGTCAGGCACTGTTGGATGAGAAGGTTTGGATCACAATCTCTATTCCAATTAATTCCGAAGGTGCTGAATGGGGTTGAGGTCAGGACTCTGCATGCACCAGTCAAGTTCTTCCACACTGAACTCCTCCAGTCATGTTTTTATGAAGCTGCTTAGTGCACTGGGACACAGTCAGGCTGGAATAAAAAAGGTTCTTCCCCAAACTGGGTCCACAGAGGTGGTAGCATGTCTTGGTCTGCTGAAGCATTAATATTGACCTTCAGTGGAAGTAAGGGGTCTAGCACAAACTGACCCTTAAAAAATACAAGTGTACCAATACTGCCCATATTTGCCCATGACTGCAAATTTAATTCTCCATAATGTGAAAATATGGTGAAATCAGATAAAGCGATCCCACCCACACTTTTGCACTGAATGCATATTGCCAAATTAATTCTGTGAGCCTTTTGACCACTAGAGGGCAGCCCAATTTAAACATTTCAGGAAGGCTATGACTCAAAAACTTCACCTGAATCCAGATACTCTTGAGTAACAAGTTCTATGGAATCATATTCATGTCAATTAATAATACCTTATTGTCAGCAATACCTAAGCTTGTCCTATCCATCATTCAACCTGACGTGATGCTTCACGGTAGACATTTCTAGAACAGCAGAGTGCCAGAAACCAAACTGTGAATATAAGTGCTTTATATACGTCTTTTATTGCTTTTTATTTCAGCACAGAGGCAGCTGTGGCTCCACTAAAGCACCTCAGATAACATAAGTATATAACGACAGTCATTTTCTAGGTTTAGCATTAAAGATATGAATCAGATTAATTTTACTATCTCAAAATATTTTCCTGATAGCATGTGCAAAGGGTAAGTGCTTGAATGATGCTCCTTGTGTTTACAGGAAGGAAATTAATAGTACGATTACCTTTCTAACCTGTTATCTGACCAGTATAAATGAATCATTTGTAATATGATACGTTAAAAGGGCAGAATGATTGTATTCATTATCAAAATGTACAACATTAACTGAATATTTATTTTTATGAGTATTAAATGACTTGGTTAGTTACATTATATGGATACTTTATGAGTGGCTTTGCACTCATATAGAGGTAGATTTAATGGTTTAGATTAGTTTAGAGAGGTTTAGATTCTTTGTGGAATAATCAACAGTATTCTCTCATATAGTTGGCATGGATAAAGACTGGTACAGTCCAGAGAAAAAGAGTGTTTTGAAAAAAATGGCTTTGGGGTGTATTCCATGTTTTCCTGCCCCATCAGCACCCACAGTCTGCTTTGACTTAGACATCATGCATTGTTGGTGCGGCTCGCGTGTGTCAGCTAAACTGATGACTCATGGCCAGCATTTCAAACGTCTGCTTGGTATCTTTTCTTGGAGAGTAGCTTTGCTTTTATGAATGTAGTATGTGTTCCAGCCGTTCCTGCCAGTTCAGCCACCCTGAATCACTCCCTATAAAGTATTCCAGCTGTTGCCATGGTTTTACTCAAAGAAAGTAAGGCTCTAAAATGCAAAGCGAATACATGAAACCTCACCGAATGATCTCCGCGTACTCCCTGTCCTTCCCCTTGCTGTCTCTCCACTTACGGTACATCACCGAGGCGTCCACGTTAGCGGGAGAGAAAGTGTTAGGCTCGTTCAGCAAGGATATGACACTCAGTAGGATAGTCCTGAAAAAACACAAAAAACAAACAAGGAGGTCAGTATAAGGCCCTGCAGAACCTCAAAGTGAAGTCTTTGGTGAGTTTCACAACCAAGACATCTAATAAAACCTGATCATGTTTAAGGAGAAAAATTGAAAGACAGTGAATCATAACTGATTGGCGACAAAATTCAAGTCACTGGCAGGTGAGGTTAATAACACTGATTATCTCGTTACAGTGGCACCTGTCAAGGGGTGTGATATATTGGGCAGCAAGTGAACAGTCGGTTCTTGAAGTTGATGAGTTAATAGCAGGAATATTGGGTGAGCAGAAGAATACAGGCAACTTTTGCCAGGGCCAAATAACTGGGTAAAACTACCTTCAAAACAGAAGGTCCTGTGGGGTGTTCCTGGTATGTAGTGGTCAGTACAGACCAAAATGTTCCTTGTAAACCAGCAACAAGGTCATGGATAGTCAAGGTTCATTTCTACACATGGGGAGTTCAATATCTGGTTCAATAACACAGAAAACATACTGAAGCACAAATTGGGAAGAAAGTTCATGTTGGGTGGGAGAGATAGGTGTCAGAACAGTCGCTGCCGTTCAGTCAGAAGGGCATTTGTCCCACTCACATTTCATAATTATACATTTAAAAAATAATTAGTTCAGGGCTGTTGAATCTCTCGTGAAAGAATCCACTCCACTAAATCGATAGAAGAACACACACCACTGGAAATCCAAGCAGACAATTCATTTCATTTGCATGCGGTGAGTTGGAGGAAAACCCGGAGTGGATTTCCAGTGGTGTGTATTCTTACATTGATTAAGTGGAGTGGATTCTTTTGCAAAATATACAAGATTCAAGAGGGGTTTCAAAACACCCTCCACCCACTCAAAAAGATGAGACTTTGCATGCATCACCGCCCCCACCCAAACCCCGCCCACACATGTAGACCGATGCGTCCCGCTCACATTAAAAATGCTTCTGACAGCACATAAGGACACTGCTGTGTATGATGCTACATAGCTGCAGACCGGTCAGAGTGCCATATACATATAAGGATGAAGACTAGCAAGCTCATGTAGTGTGATGTTCTGGGAAATGTTCTTGGGTCATGGCATTACTGTACTTATTCCTTGAATGTGTACCCCCTCTACCTACACTTTACTGCAGGACTTTATGCCTTCTACCACGCTACA
This sequence comes from Ladigesia roloffi, assembly GCA_037577295.1. NCBI lineage: Eukaryota > Metazoa > Chordata > Actinopteri > Characiformes > Alestidae > Ladigesia > Ladigesia roloffi. The sequence continues at coordinate 29,118,527 of JBBKCR010000038.1, read as the reverse complement.
AAAACTCATTTGTGGAACATGATAAAGACCTCAAGGTGATGACCTGGCCTCCAAATTCCCCAGATCTCATTCTGACAGTATTTGCTGCAATGGTACCAAACACCACATTTTTTGAGTACATGCTTGAACATGTCAGAGCTGATTTGGCACCACAAGCAGAACCTACACAATATGAGACATGTGGTTTTAATGATATGGCTGATTGAAGCATGTCATGAGTTCATGCTGAAACATGAGCTTCCAGACCATTCGCCCCCCCCCCCCAAAACAGAATTAACCTGCCCTTCACTGATAGTGACAGGTGCTTTTTAAAAACACACATGAATACGCAACTGACAGGAACTTCCAGAAAGGTATGAGAATCTCCACCTGAAGCTAGAGCGAGATGTGAAGCCTGATTGAAGCCTGAAGCCAAACAAGAAAAAAAAAAAGATCTAGGACAGGAAAGACGTGTTAGACACTTCCTACCACAAAACTAAAAGCAAACACCCTGTCCTGTACCCACAAAGGGAGAGAATTAGAGGGGAGAACAGAGTTAAAGCGAAGTTGTGACGTCAAACAGTACAAGAGAAAGTAAGAGCTACTTTATGAGTGAGACATTTTGCGGGGGGTTTCTGTGTGAGGCTTCCTTTTCTTCACCTGACGTTCTGTGTTGGGTTCCACCTCTCGGACGGCAGCTCTCCACTCTGCGGGTCGTCTACTGGAGGGTGAAGGATAGAGATACACACATCGCCATTCTGAAAGAAAAAAAAACAACAGCCCAGGTTTTCATTCACAAGGCTCAACAGAGTTATTTAGACTGAGGACAAAGGAGTATTCACTACTGTAACAAAACCTACAAGAAAATGGCAACATTTCAGAAGAAAGAAACAGACTTAAAGGAAAACTCCATCTATGGAAAAAACACTCTGGTGCAAGTACTAAAATCTTAAAGTAAAGTTTATGTGAAATGGCTCATCACAGAAAAAAACGATCAGTTAAGATTTTATCAGTGTTAGTCATAGGAACCCGGCGTCACAGTGTGGACAGTATAAATTTATCAAATCCTCGTTTTCAGACCGAATTCTGTCCAAAACCGCTATTTTTCAGGAAACAAAAACTACGTATAATTTAAGTAAAGGAATACTGTGTTATTAAAATCTTCGCTGGTTAATATTTCTAAATTTACATACAGACCCACGCCGAGACTGACCAATAGTATCGATTTATGAAAAAAAAACAACAACAACATTGACCAAAATTGAAGATACAATGTTTCTGGCGGTTAGTGGCGAAATATTTTATTAAGTATCCAAAATGTCTTCTACGCACTTCTGTATAATGCTGCTGCCAAAATGTTCAATTAAAAACACAACAGGGAATGTTATTCTAAGAATATACCACATGAGTGCCTTAAATGTATTTTTAAAATTCGTTTTAGGCTAAAAACAGTAGTTATCAAGCATCATAGTTGTAACCACATCTTTTAATAACTGTGTTTAGACATGAAATGCGCATGCTGTCCAGTTCGGACGACCTCTTATATGAACAACTGTGACGAGGTCTTTCTCTGCAATGGCACATTCAAAATAAGACTCTGAATAACTGTTTATATTTTATTGTTAATGATGTAGAAATTCTGGAATTCTAAAAACTTCCCTTTTACCGTAATGCATTTTCATTTCATGGGATTCTATTCCAAATACATTTGGATCATCATTAAAAAAAAATATGTACAGGGGAGTGGGTGAGGTTTTAAAAATGTGACTCCAATGATGAAACGAGATGATATGCACATTACACAGCAGGCAAATAAGGAACATTTGTACAACTGTAATATAAATACGTCACGGCAATCTGTGCAAGGACTGCCTTCGCCTGGCTGATGGCGTGGAGAGCGGTGGGAGTCGATCCAAGTGACGTGACAGCCTTTGTGGCTGTTCCTGTCTGCTCTTATTGTGATGAATTGGACTCGAGTGTGAGGACGGTTTACTTGAGAATTGTCTGAGCGTGGTTTGAATGGTTTTGATTGAGTGCTTGGGCCTTGGGCTCTTTTTGCTGTGCTTTACGTTCAGGAGAAACAGTCTGGATAAACATTCTCAGAAGTGAGGGATGGCTTTGGCAGAAAAGGGCCACACAAACATGTTTTTCCTCTGAAAGGTAGTCAATACCACACATTCATTTTTCAGAAATCCCAAAAATGCGGTCAAGTGAGGTCCGAAGTGTTTGGCTCGGAGGTTAGTGTGCCATCAGGTCTGTGCAGGTCCTTCTATTGTACATATCATGACTAATGATCCCAATGTTATTTATGACTTAAAAATGCTTACTGTGAAGAATGCCATCATTCCTAAGGCTGTGAATATTGACTATATTAGCAATTAAGTAATCGAGGCAATCACTATGAAAATGTTTGTCATGCGTCTAAACTATTAAACCAAACGATCAATAGCGAACCATAAAGAAAGATAAACAAATGAACCATTAACAAATGAAGTCATCTGAATGATTTTTATGCCATTCAATTATACAAACTGAATGCTGACAGCCATAAAATCTTTACAATTTAACTAGGACTGCACACTTAAGGTATATTTTCATATTATTTAACAGTCCTTTGCTCCTCAGACCAAAGAACTTTGGATTATCATATAAATTAGCTACTATTAGAGTGAGAAATCGGGCCGAGGTCGAGTCTTAAGCCTAGAATAAGGTGCGGCAACTACCGCGAAGTCACAAGACATTGTGAAATGACGGAAACATACTCTTACCTCATAGATGTTGGGGTGCCACATCTTGGTGAGGAATCTGAAGGCGGGCGGGGAGTAGGGGTAGTCGATTGGGAACTTGATACGTGCCTGGAGAGAAGACAAATAGTCGAGGTTCACCGGAATGACTACAACAAAACACGGTGACGTGGAGAATGAAATAAACAACTCAGGGAATCAACTCCTGCCCCTCTCTCTGGGCATTAGACGCCGCAGCCGCAGCCGCAGGCCTAATCAAGACTGATTTTACGCCTTACGATGACAGACGAGGCCGTCCGACGCTGCTGTGAAGTTCAAGACCATTTCGAATCCATTAACGCCCCAATGGAGCGCAGTATCTGGCATGGCCTGCCTCTCTAATAAAGAGACACAGGCTGGAGGCGGCCGCTCCCTCCCCTAAGCAGGGCGATCGGGAGACGCTGGGACAGCCGCTGATAATTGGATTGGAGATGCATTACAACTCGGGGAAAAAATGCAGATGGACCAGTGGAGAAGGGAGCAAACACAAACAGAAAAGAATCAACAACTGGGCCCGGCCACTATGAAACAGGGGCAAATCAATCCTAGGACATTTTTTAGGCAGGAACACAACTAGGTTAATCTGTCATTACATAAGAGCACTGCGCTCTGTTGAACCCGATCCAGGCCCAGTGCTTTCACACACACACAAAAAATGCAGCTAACCATCATATAACTGCGTCCGAGACCGACAGACAAGGGACCTACAGTACAGCAGAGTCGAGTGCCTTGTGAAATTCTGCCTCCACATCGGCAAAGTCCAGCCAAAACCAAATGTCATGCTCCGTCAATGCACGTTCTTTATGATAATGTGGGGAAGTGATAATAAAAGGCCCTTTAGTTGAGCTTCAAGATGAAAGCAAATCTAGGGGTGGGAACCTTCTGGCACCCCGCATTTCGACTTCGATCAGTGGTGCCAAGTTCTGATTAGAAACCATCTGGTTTTACATTTATAGCCTACCATGTGATTTGCCAATTTTCACACGTCTTGTTGGCTTCGCTGAATTTGAAGCCTCACCTCTATATGTCACCATCTAACAAACGTTATTTCAGTCTCATTGTGTGTAAAGTAGTCTATAGCAGCGGGCCCCAAACTTTTTTGTGGTCTAGTGTCATGTAAAACAATATTTTTACGGACCAGTATACATCCGATTAAAAACAAACAGCATTCTTTTTTTTGTTTTGCTAGGTTGCGGGCTAAAACTTTGATGTACCATATCACATGACCAAGCGTTTTTTTTCTTTCTAAAATACAAGCTTTCAGACTCTGATAATCTACAAAATAATTTTTATACTGTCTTTCCATACAGGCCTGTACCATATGACTTACAGACTGCTGGCGACCTCTGGTCTGTAGGTTTTACTGTTTGTTTACTGTTTGAATAAGCCTTTGCTTAATGGGGGGTTTGTTTGTAAATGAGGATTGTGATGCATCTAAAAAGTGGATAGTTTTTCGCCCACCCTTATCTTCATATCCAACATGGCTGGGAGGTTTCGTGGACTCCTGCTTTGTTTAGGTTTCGAACAAAGCACCGATTATCCGACAGCCAGTGTGAACAGTTGCGAGCGGCATGACTGGTTCTGGTGCTGCACCCTGGGGGAGTGTGTGCGTGGGGGGAGTGGGGGGCCCCTGCAGGTTGGTTTGTACTCAGAGGGGGAGAAGCTCACACTCTCAGCTCTGTCCCTGTTCAAGTCTGAGCACGGCCCGGTGTCAAGCCCCAGCAGAAAGCAAAGCAATGCAACGCAGTGACGCCACTGTATCTGCCAAGCCCACGGTTCTCCCAGGGTAAACAAAGGCAAGGACTGAACTTTCACTGAGCGTGACCTAGATTCTCTTTATTTATTTATTTATTTTTTTGGTTTAAATCCCTTTGCAACAATACCCTCACTTCTGCCATAATAATCTCCGGGCCTGATTTGGACCTGATGAAATAATTCAGAGGAGAAACTAACCAGATGTAGCTCTCCTAACTCTGTTTCCCCTGGAGAAACACCGACAGGACACCGAGCCTGTTCTTCAGGATGTGGTTCCTGTATAGCTTGGGGGTGAGGAACTGAAACTCGGGGTCCCTTCTGTCCCTTCCTGACTCATATGAGGGACTGTGTTCCAAACGGCACGCTTACAGATTTAATAATGTGTGAAATGTACATTTGAACTGTGTTCAGTAATGTAGTATGTGAAGTACCGACAGAAGTGTGTAAATTGGGACAAAGGCTGGTGAAAACAAGGCCGTAAGTAAGACCAAGGCCACAGATTAGAATATTAGTCATAAACTTTTAAGATAGAATTTTTAGTGAAGTACAGAAGTGAGAACAGGCACATGGCCATGTGAAAACAATTCAGCAAAAGGGACAAAGATTAAGTATTTAGCTACATATTTCTAAAATAAATTTTTTAAATGTATGATTTAAAAAAAGATCTTTTTTTTTTAAATATGTAGATTCCAGCCTTGAAGAGTAAATCATTTTTAAAAGGTGAAACTCCTGTGGGTAAAGTACAGCAGTACTTTACACAGCAATGGGACACAGCCATGTGAAATCAAGGCAGCTAAAGAGACAAAAATAAAAAAAACTGGGCCATATATTTATAAAAAACAAATTAATTAACAGTTGGCCATATATTTCAATATATTTGTTTTATGATTTAGATGTCAACCTTTAGGATACCTATGTTTTTTTAAAGGCCATACTACAGTAGTGTAAGTGCAGAAGTACGAATTGGGACGCAGCCCTATGAAAACAAGGAAGGCAGCAAAAGAGACAAAGATAAATAAGTGTGTCACATAATTCTACTATGTTTTTTTAATTGATGTAGATTTCACAAAACTTTAAGAGTTAACTCTTTTCCAAAGGCTAATATTGTGATCGTACACTAGAATTTGAATGCATGAGGTAAACACTGATTTTAAAAAAACTCCAGCAAGAAATTAAACTCCAGAGAGATCTTTCGTACTCTATCCCACTTCTGTACTTTACCTACTGTATTATCCTTTTAAAGAATATTTCTCTCTTAAAGGTTTACGAACTCCATGCTTTTTAAATATACTGTAGCAATTATGCGGTCAAACGTTTCAACGTTGTCGCTTTTCCTGCCTCGCTCTCACATGACTGCGTCCCAATTCTCACTTCTCTACTTCACATACTGTATTGACGCGTTCTTATAAAAAAATAAGATATGTTAAAGGTTATTTAATCTACATAAATAAAAAATGTGTTATAGAAATATATGGGAAAATACTTCAGTTTTGTCCCTTTTGCTGCCTTGTCACATGGCTACGTCCCAATTCTCACTTATGTACTTCACCTACTTTACCGTCACCTTCTTAAAAAATAAAGACATCTCTTAAAGGTTTTTTAAATGTATATAATTTTTGCATAGCTAGACAGTCGTACATTTAAGAAGTCCAGTATAGGATTTTTGGAGTGTAGGCATGCAAAAAAGCTAACATAATACACACACCTACAGCTGCTGCTCCAAGGCTGCATTGTTGACAGAGAGAGACCAGGAACAAAGAAGCAAAGAAGTGCAGCTAGCCCTGCTTTCTCACAGCGTTTTCTGAAAGCCCCCTTCATAATCCTGAAGCTTTAATGAGCTTCAGATGTCCATGTTTAACGCTAGATTCTAAACGTTCACATTATATCCAAATATATATTCTCGATTATCCTGGAAGCAGCCTTAAATCTGAAGCACTATGTGGGCAGGGGAGCAGCACCATCAAGGCTAAATATAGGCTTCTAAATATAGCTGGTTTAAATGGTAAACGGCTGTAATCATATCTCATACGAATTACAGCAGAAATAGCCTCACTTACTTTGAAGTAGCCCCCTTCGTAGAGTGTGTTTGGGGGTCCGAAGATGGCCACTTCCCAGTTGTACAGATCAGCCTCGTCCACCAGTGTTATTTTGAAGCCCTCGACTGGTTCCTCCTGCAGGCTCTTCATCTCCAGCATTAAGGCTTTTTGTGAGCTGGCGACGTGAGTGGTACCGTGCTGAGCCATCTCGGAGCTAGATCTGAAGCTGGAGAACCAAGATCGAACAGAAGAAATACAGAAAAACGCCTGCGTCTCCAACCAAGCTGGCTTTTGTGCAGCAGCTCTCCAGCCACACAACAAAAAACGCCTTTTGTTTGTTTGCTGCTCCCCCACACTACCTTAGCCAGCCAAAACTGAAGCCCTGTGAAACAAAAGATACCACTTTTACCCAACTTAAGTGTCTTAAACCTCGAATAATGGTGTACAGCTATCTGTCATCATACTCCTTCCTCTCGGAGCCCATGTAAATAACAAGGTCAGAGTCCCCAGCGTGCCAAAACACAAGCCCCAAAAACACAATCGAAGCTAAAAGACCTTCCTGTTCAAGCTTTCCTCGTCCAAACCTCGCTAACCTGAGGCCAACGTGTGTCTCTGCTAATCAGCTTTTCTTCAAAACACAACAACAAAATCCGAAACAATCTTTGGCCGAAGAAGAATCAGAGCAAACGAGTGCATTTGTTGAGTGTCTGTCGATTCGGAAGCTGGATCTGATCTGTTTTTTTTCTCTCCTCTTGGTTTCACTCGTCAATAAGCCCACATTGCTCTCTGGGAGATGGAGTTCCGGAAGCAGTAGCTCCTCCTCTGACTGGGCATTGTTTGAAAACCAAAAAACAATAAATTACAAATTTATGGGAACTGTCTGTTGTGACGTTTACAAGCTCTTACTTTGGTCTCAGTTTTTGACCTATTTTGGCGACAAAACTTAAAAATCTACACCTCGTCATTACTGGATTATTTGAATGTAAATGTCCATTGAAAATGTAACAGAATCTAACTGAAAAAAAAGAACCTAATCTAAAATCTGTCCACTGATTTCTGGATAACTGCAATGTATATTTATATATTGTAGTTACAGTATTGCTATGCTGTTTTTTTACTTTTTATGTGCATTTTACTTGTAAATGGAACTATTAATCTGCACTTCAGGGAAGATGCGTACTGGCTTTGAAACTGTACATGGCATGATGACAAGAGAGCTGAATATACTCTAATCTAAAAATCAAAACTGACATCATTGGGTACAATAAAGCGGTTTAGTTCAGGTTGTTTAAAATGTGGAAACATGTATCTATGTGGCAAAGATAGTTATTGTTATCAAAACTTTCTTTAAAAATAAAGTGTCCTCTTAAAGTCACATGAACATACCACAGCACATCACACATTCACCAATGATGCAGGGGGCAGCCAGGTACAGCACCTACTCAATGGTCCCTCAGTTGTCCCACTAGCAGTCCTGGGATTCAAACCTCCAACCTCCTGATCACAGGGGCATCAAAAGTTCACCAGCCACCTACCAGAAAAACGCTGCAGGCTGGATGCTCAGGGCCTGCCCTGGATTAGACTAGACAGTTGTAAGTAACCAAAGCTACTATATGGACAAAACTATAGGGACACTCTCTACGAAACCTTAATTTTTACCTTAATTTGCAGTAAAGTGAGGGAAATTAAGTGGAAAAGTGCACAGATTAAGGCTGATTAAGGGGTAAAACTACTGAAATTTTCCCTTATTTTTAA
>JBBKCR010000038.1:29076196-29096325 GCA_037577295.1 Ladigesia roloffi | reverse complement strand
CTAGACTCTCAATAGCAATCCTGGACATTAAAATTGACACAAAGTGCAGAAATACTTTATTATCATAAGAAGTCAATGAAAGGTTTCTATTAAATATTCTCTTGAAAGAAAAAAAAAACCCATGCTGGACATTTTTTTCTCACATTCTTGTCATGTACTAACAATGGAAAAAAGGAAACAAAGGTCAGATGGGCAGATTCAAACAAGGTGATACAAAATGTAATTTGAATATAAATACAATCCATTATGTAACTGACTATGTAAGCTGTTGTGCTGTAATGGCATTACCTTGAAAATGTCATGGAAGTCAGTTATAATAATAACGTCGTGTATAATCAGTGAGAATAATAACCTGACTTATTAGGGTTAGCGGTTTCTCCCATTTTACATTCCAGCCTCTGCAGGACTTGACACATCGAATGTGGCAAAAGAATTTGGCTAAAGCTCAAAGGGTCGAGGACTTCAAGTGAGTCGTTCAAAGCAGTAGCAGCAACAAAATGACAAAATGTAAATGCAGCAAAACTGCTGGACCTTCCGCAGGTTCTCAGCTGCACAATACACTACGAAACCCCTTAATTTTACCCCTTAATATAACCTTATTTTTTGCATTAATTTCCAGGAAATTAATAAATATTAAGTGGAAAAGTGCACAGATTAAGGGGTAAAACTACTGATTTTTTCCCTTAAATTACTGAGCCTCCTGAAGAAAATGTCTTATGTGTAGGATTAAGGGGTTTCACACTCCTTAAATCCACTTTTAAGATAAAATTAAGGGAACGGTTTATTAATGGCCACTTAATTCAAATTCAGGGAGCCCCTCATTGGTGGCAGCCCCTTGCCTCTCTTGGTGAATGGGTTAAATACAGAGGAAGAATTTGACACTGTTCACATTGTGTGCGGTGCTGTTGTGTTCACGTGTGACTATAGGAGGCTAACTTTATTTTATTTACTTTAAGTTCTAAGTCTAGTCCTGACTGTACGTCCCACAGATGCTTGAGCGTAGTGAGTTCTGGAGAATTTAGAGGGCAGGGGAACATCACATTCCTCAAAGCAGGTCTGAGAGTGACATGGCACTTCATCCTTAGCATACTCAGCAGGGTGCAGCGCGCTGTGTGTTGACACATTCCTGCCTTAACCTGCATTAGAAGCGCCCTCTGCAGCAGGAGCCTTTCTGTCGGTTCAGGACAAACAGGATAGCCATCGTTGCCCATGCGAATCGATGAGCCCAGGGCGCCCAGCACCTTGTTACTGAGGTTATTGTGGTTTGTCCCTTCTCAGTCTGCTGTCAGTAGGAACTCACAACTGCTGGATAGGAGCATCATACAAGCCTCTGTGTTTCGGAAAAGCTCCAGCCAAGACGTCTAGCCATAACGATTCGGCCTTTATCTGAGTAGGCCTGGTCTTTACACCTGTCCGTTTCTCCCACCATTGGTGAAAAGAGCTAAAACCGAACATGGTGTTTAGTCTCTGTGCAGCCCACTGTTGGAACCAACTCTTTTTTTCCATTTGATTTTTCATTCGGTTCCTGTAAAGCACATGGAATGATCTTTGTGTGTGATAATGTGTAGGTTAAATGAACTTGACTTGGCATCCAACACATTGACTACAAGTTTAAAAAATCACAGGACATGTGCAGTTTTAGATTATTTTCGCTTCGTCTGTGAGTGGTCATAATGTTTTGGGTCACTGTCGTATCTGCCTATGTCAGCCATCTTTGCGTTTAAATGAATGTTGTAGCAATAGACCTCCATAATATCCTCGCATGTGGGCACCAGGACATTATTTTTCAAGTATTTTCACCAAATTAATTAAGCTAAATGAAACTAGAATTAGTTTGAGGTTTTATGAGACAAGTTATGGCATTATCTTTAAAAGCGCAGGCAAAATTCAGGCCTTGGAACACCAGTCTACTAAACTAAACAAAAAAAAATCAACTTTGGCAGCAAAATGAGTCTTGGCTGATTAGCTGCGTTTGAAGAAATGGAGCAAATCTGTGCCAGTTAAATTTTTAACGGGGCTATTCCATTCCTCCCTTGGGACAAGAGCGAGAGGGGCCAGTCCTGGTACCGCCCCAAACATGATCACCGATTCCTTCGGGCCACCCCACTGAAAATGTCCTGGCTCCGCCACTGCTGGTTCCTTTAAGCTGCCCAGCAGTAGCTCCATTGTCATAACCGATTGCAGAGCCATTCATTTCTACTTGTATGTATCTGTATGCCACTGTGTTGAATTAAAGTTCCACAAACACAAACGTACACATGCCACCCAAGTCCTGTGTGTTATGACAAAGGCCATAAGAATGGCTGGACCCCTACCATGCCATTGTTGTTTCTTTAGAAACCATAAACTTCCCTTCATAAATGCCCCCTTAGTCCCAGAGAGCTGGAGCACGGGGCTGGGTGTAGACTGGGCCGTCCACCCGCTGCCCTGCACTCGGAGACACCAGACGCACGCACCGCAGGGGAGAGGCTTTAAAAGGGGAGGCCTGCTTGACCACCTTTGATTCCGATGTTGGCCCCGAAGCCGTAACTTGATTAATGAGAGCGGAGGCTGAATGGGCTTTTGAAAATGAACGTCTCCTCTTTCAGCCCCCGTCTCATCAGGGGCCACCAGAGCGCTGCAGGTTGGAGGCTCTCCACGATCCCCTGATGCAGGAGGGGGAGTGAGACAGGTGTTAAGACATTTCCGACATCTCTGATACTGTTCAAATACAGACAGAAATTATAATAAAGTGCCTTTAGGTTGCTGGCAGAAAATTGTTAATATATACTCACTATCATCTCTCAGAAATGGTAATGTTACCGAAGAATGAAAAAAAAAGTTCTTAATGCAAGTTAACCCAGCGAGATTTCACTGCATTTTCATACATTTTGAAGAATCTATTTATTCTCTATCTCTCAATCTCTCAATCTCTCAATCTCTCCATCTCTCTATCGCTCTATCTCTCTATCTCTCTCTCTATCCCTCCTTCTTTTCTTCCCCCCCCTCTCTATCTATGTGTGTATATATATATTGATATGTGTGTATGTATATATGTTTGTATGTATGAAAATATATAAATTATATATGAATAGTTTGAACTGTTGACAGGATTAATATATAAAGTGTAATCACATGTGAACACACCACAGTACACAGTAGTGTGAATAATGTGATATTCTTTCTCTGTATTTAATCGATTCAACAAGGGAAGCTGTGGGTTACCACCAACAAGGAGCCACAATTTTGTGTATATATATATGTATATATATATGTGTGTGTGTGTGTGTGTGTGTGTATTCTCCTAGCATGTGCAGCAACATTACTGTACCACACAGCTGTGAATCACTAGGTGCACAAATGTGCCCAGTGTGAAACTATAGAATAAAATACTTTTTAAATGTAACAAAACCTGGGAATTTTTTCTTACTTCAAAGTAACACTGAAAAAGTTTCACTTTCACACACACCTTTCCTCTCACACTTCACGTGATATTTTTTGCCTTTTTTCTCACATTTTACTCAAATCAACATCATTATCACCTGCGCAGGGTGCCACCTCATATTTTGTAATGATCAGCCACACTCTCTGTAAAATCTTGGATCCACAAGTGTAAATGTGCTCGTGTGAACTGTAGAGCCGGAAGTATCTGCTCCGTGACTCCTGAAGCTGCAGCGATTTCTCCGTCTCCCTGGCGACTGACGGGAGAACTATCAGTGTTAATCAACTCAGCAAGAAAACTGCAATTTTTGGGCTTTATATCATTAGCATTGCTTCGGTGCCAAGCAGACTAGTGGTTGAAAATGAGAAAGAATTGCTTGAAAGTTCAACAGTACTTTAATTTTTATTAATTTACAGTCTTTATACTAGAAAACAAATATATGCACAAAGCAGTCTTGATTCTGATTCTGATTCTGATTCATTTTAAAGCATAATTATGGGGGAAAACATAAATACAGATGGAGTAAGTGTGTATGTATTGTGTTTGGCCAAGATGTGATTCCGTTTTTGAAGTGTGACATACTGTACGAGAGCTGCCATTGGTGTTTTCAGGGTTCAGAGACGGTCATGAGCCAATTGAGTCTCAGGAGTGTCCAGATTTGAGTCTGAGCTGAGTCTGGAGTCTCTGAGGTGCATGTCTGAGTCTAGTCATGAGTCTCTGGAGTGCGAGTTGGGACTTGAGTCTTTGTGGTGTGAGTGTGAGTCAGGAATCTGTGGGGTATGGGGGTGAGTCAAGTCTTGAGTCTATGAGGCATGAGTGTGAGTCGAGTCTGGAGTCTCTGCAGTGCGAGTCGAGTGGAGTCTTTAGTAGAAAATATTACTTCACTCTCATCATTAGCCACAGAAACCACATAAGCAAGCTCACTTGAGATCATTTAAGGATATTTATGGTTTGCGGCAGCGTGAGGATTTGAGTGTCAGGCTCAGCTGCTGTAAATTTGAGCTATAACCCTTCTGCTCTGGCCTCTTACCCCCGGTGCAACATGACATAAGCAAAATTCGAACACCAAATATATAAACCGCCTTAAAGCTAAGGGATGATAGGCATTCTATCCATCATCCTGGCAGTCTGTACAGTCTGATTATAAAGACAAAATGTGTCTCAATCAGAACCTCATAAAAAGATCACGTATTGATTTAAGCACGACACAAGTAAACCCGCGGGATTATCTCCGAGCTTAGAAACAATGAGCATCGCATATTCACATATTGGAAGTCTTAGCGAAGGCGGCAGTGTTTTCGGAAGGCCAGCTGCAGTGATTCCCATCAGGGTCTTTAAAGAGCAGAAGAGATCAAAAAGGCTCTTGTGTGATCTCCCTCCGTCTTCTGTAGGACTCCAGCTGCTTCTGAAACGGCTCGGAGCCCCAGAGGCCGAGCCCCGCGCTCCCTCCCGACGCTTTCATGCTGAATTTATGCCACGTTCCCATCAGTATGCGCTGACCATAAAAAAACTTTAGGGACACCTTGCCTTTTTTTTGTCTTTTTGAAAGGTAGCAATAAAAATCACACATTATTTGAACATTTTCAAAAGACCTAAAGTTCATCCATGAGCCGTCACACCACACGTCATTCTATATGACCTGTATATAGAGCGCTTGATGATAAAATTCAATCCACATGCGTTTGTCCATGGTACTGTAATGCTTTTCTGGTCGGTTGGACCAAAGTCTGATTACCATCTGACACATAATATGCAAATGAGCTCACACCACAGTAAGCAATTATGGGTGCTATTTGTGCTTTTTCTTGTTTTCGGGCTTTTCTTTCTCAGCTTTTGGACGGACTGTTTGATTTCCATAGACTTTGGCAGTTTGTGTTTACAAGCAGACGACTGTTTTAATTATCGCGGCTACAGCCATGGAGTCATTATTGGGTGGATGACTGGGTAGCGTGTAGATAAATTGGTTTTGTATGAGGGGGTAGGGTGGTGGTTGGGAATAAGTGACAGTGATTAGGGAATATGTGGGTGGAGAGGGGTGAAAAATTCTTGTTGACTGGGGGTGGGGGGAGGGGGTATGTGGTGTGTGGTGGTCTCTTGTAGCTTATCATTTTTTAAATCAGTATTTGAATATTAGAGCAGATTTCAGTGTCCCACCAATATATACACTACAGTAGGTTTTTAAACATTTGCCTAATATTCACTCGATGTTTACTAAAAACATACTCATTATTCTTGGAGTTTTTGCAATTAGAGCATCATTTGATTACCTTTCATTTTAATTGATCACTACTGCACTATAAAAAGTTGAAGAGTGCATTTAATGACAGTCTAGAGTTTGAATCTGTGTCAACACACAACCAGTTAAAAAGGGTCGGACAAGGGTCGGACACTGTTACCCATTCCTTCATTTTACGTTTTATTTGCCACTTTTCATTTATATTTTTCAGTGCTTAAAAAGAATAAAGATCTGTAGTTTAGGAAATAAATGGATCAGTGGTTAAAAATCTGTTTTGTGCAAACACTTTTGACTGGTAGTGTATTGTAATTACAGCCTTGCGGTCATGAATCAAATGTGTGACGATGTATTTAAAGCTGTTTTAGTCTTTTAGTGCAATTTTTACTTTTTGAGTGCATTTACATCTGCATTTCTTTATCTCTGCTGGAAAATAACCAAATATATCTGGGGTCAAAGTGCCTTCTTGGGCATAAACAGTAGATACTGTTTGTTTTGCAGTTTATCAAAGCATGGATGCATTGTTCATTGATTTGTGGACAATTTTATTAACCTTTTTTAACCCAAAGCTCACATTGGGTGGGACTAAGGAACAAATCGATCGCACTAGCACACCTCCACACCTTATTTTTGTTAGAAATAGTTGCAATATAAATGATATTCTTTGCTTATTCTTTGATATTATTTGTGAATGAAACCATACTTGCTTTTTCAAAACAACATGATTCAAATAAAGAGCTTTGTTGACAGAAAGATGCAAATGGTGGTTCAGCAGCTTTCAAATAGAGCTCGAGTGCACTTACCTGTCCTGAAATGACTTATGAACAAAACACAGATTGGCTAATATAAAATAATACATTAGCCCATTAACTATTGTGTGTTTTGAGCTCATGATCTGATCTGCCTGTTCTGATAAAAGCACAAAACTCTTTTGACCAAACAACCAAAAAGACTGAGCGATAAAATCAGAGGAGAGGGATAAAATAGAAGGGTTTTGGCTTTATGCCCATTATTTTGTCTCTTTCAGTTCACTTTTGCAGTGTTTTCAAAGAGATGTGGCAGATCTAAAATCCAATATTTAATAAGATAAGCTTGATATGAGAACCGACGGGGGAAAAAAAAGGATTTTGAAACTTTTGACAGGCAGTTTATATGTCTTTCATTAGAGACACATCTCATCTGCCAGCATGCGGTATCGGAAAGATACATGAAATGTTTTGAGCACATGTTGCCCTTGGCAACACATGGCCGCCATTCCCTGTTGATTCTTTGATGGATCCTAAATGCGTTTGGCGTGCATTCATTAATCCGCACATAAGCCCAATCCTCCAGTGGCTCGTCTGGTTATTAGATCATGCGAGATTTGCCTTTTTCCTTTCTATTGTCTTCTCTTTTTTTTCTATGGTCTTACACACTTAACCATCTTTTCTTGCCCTCCCTCTATTGTGCCCCGGGGCCGGCTCGAGTCTAAGTGGCCTGCGCGAGGTTGTAATGGCGGTGCCTGCTAGCCCTGAATCAAATTACTCTCCGGTTACCAATTCATTTGTCTTTTACGGCGCATCACTTGGGAATTGAAGCCCGCAATAAGTGAGCAGTGAGCCTGTCTGTTTTCACGTCCACAGTTGGCCAGCTCTGCTGGAGCTTCCCTGGAGCACGGGCTGCCTGATGAATATCGACGATGTCGTAATAAAAAGAAAAAAAACTCGCAGCTCAGGAATTGTGTCTATAGGCGAAGGAAAAGTCATTCTCAAAGTCAACATGGAATGGAAATCATAACCTAGCTTGGGGATTCATTGAATGGGTAGTCACATTATAACTGATTGCTGTCACGGGCGGACTCTATCCAAACCAGGAAGGTGGAGGAGAGGAGGCACAGATGCGCGTCTCCATGAAGTTATTCTTTGACAGTTACGGGGTATGACGAGGGGACGAGGAGGTGGTTGAGGAGTTGAGGAGAGATGGGTAGAAGGGGAGGAGACAGACAGGATAGAACATAAGCCAACATAACATACATTAATACATCCAAACCAAGCCTGGGGATAGGGCCCCTTAAGTATCACCTGGGCAATTAATCCATGAATAATCATGCACAGGTGCGGGTCCAGCAGTGCCCCCTTGTGGCTACAGCCAGAATCGTGACAACTGCACATTTGATTCCATTAACATCATAAGTAATTCCATTAACATCTATTTTGCTATGACGTTTTTGAGTGACGCATGGCGACGGGGTTCTCCAAGCTAGCTTAGCATTTTTGCGTGGGTGTAGCGGTGGGGGAGGTGAAGCAAATTGTCGGTTAATAGTAAAATTTCCCTCTCTCTTGTTAAATCTGATGAAACTAAAATCAAACGAAGCATCATTTTGTTTGAAAATGTTAGGAGAAGAACTGTGTCTTAAATTATATGATGTTTTGTATCTGAGAAGGTAAACAAATACTTTAGCTTGACTTCAATGGAAAAAAAACCTAATTCCGTTTATTCGTTATTAAATGTTCACCCAATGTAAATGTGTTTAAAAGACCTTTAAGTATAAACTGACAATTTTTACGATAGCGATTCTTCATGAGCATTAACGTTAAGTGCTATAGCTTCACATCGTGCTTGTTTAATCCAGTCATTGAGACAGAAAAACAGACTAAGGCTTTGATGTGGAATTGTAATACAGAATTGAATGTATATGTTTGTTAAGCAACAAACCTCAGGTTTTAAAACAGCTAGATACAATTTCATAGGTCGTTTCTGTCGCTTGCCTTCATTTGAATATCGCACCCTGTATTTGAACTGCTCGGGTGCCAAGCTCGTTTAAATCCAGACTGAGAGATATCTTCCAGAAAAGCAAAGTCAAGCAGTTTGGCATGCTTTGGAGAGCGGTTGCTTAAGGAGGTTTGTGGGTGCTGGAGCGGCAGAGTTTAACCCCAAGCATTATCTCCCTCGCCTGTTCCAACGGACCCAGCCTGGCTGTTGTGCTTGTTGATAACGCGACCAGGGTTCAGCGTTACTGACCTCACAAAGTCACTTTGTCTCACTCTCTCCTCTCTCTCCCTCTCTCTCTGGCTCTCTTTCCACCTCTTCCCTCCCTCCCTCTCCCTCTGTCCTGATATCTTATTTTCCACTTTCTGCCCTTCGCAGTGTGGCCCCCGAAATAAGGCACTATCTATTTGCATACTGGAAAAAGCAAGAGCATGTATTCTAAGTTATTCATTTGCCCCCGAGCCCAAATGTTGCTGAGCAGCCGAAACATAGTTTTGCACCGAAGCTGCAAGGACAAAGTAGCTAACAAGCTAACAGAATTAGCTTTAATGGTAATTAGCACTGTACATCATCACACACGCTTGGCCTGTGCGACTACACCGAGTTTATAATGAACCTTTGAGAGAGTCGCTTATGGGTTTTTTTGGCACTTCCCCGAAAAATGACTAAAAGATGCGAACACTGTTGGATATGCAAAAGAGTTTCACTGGACATAGTTTACTAATCCTTATCGTATTATCCATGTTTACAATACCAATATTGCTGAAGGCTGCTACATGCAAATAAGCCTCTAACTAGTCACAGTGTGACCAGTCACAGCTTCATTTTGAATGTTCCTGGGGGTTTTGGTAAATCAAGGTAATTTGACACAGTGAATCCAACAAAAGTCAGAACATTTTGCCCAATCTTTCAGCATTAAAGAGACCAAATAGATGAGATGTTTTATATAATTTATCATTTCTACACAGCCACTTTCCAACCTTTGTTTATTTCTTTTTTAACCAAAGCTGCTGTTACTGTGTCTTTAGAACCAATTCATTAAATAAGCTTTTTTTTAATTGGCTGCCCTGCATTCCCCTTAGAACCTGAGAGAGAGAGAGAGAGAGAGAGAGAGACAGAGACAGAGACAGAGACAGATGTCTGCATCAGTTCGTACGTGTAAATGTGTGTGGTAAAACAAATGCCCAAAAAACAAGTTTTATTGTGTAAACCTTAGATATAACTTCAGGTATGCTCCCAAACACTTTAATTTTTAACTCAATTTAATACAGTACCCTGAAACAAAATGTAATGGTACACCTGTATAACTACTGTACAGTTAACCCTAGCAGTGCTAGAATGTAAAATAACATGCAAGAGTGTTATGCGAGAGTGCAAGAGTGGTATGCGCTGTCGTTTCCTTTGGTACAAACAAGTAAATCCAGTTATAAATTAATTTAATTTAAAGTAATACAAATACAGGGGTTAACACAAGAACACTCAATAGGTTATGTGTTACATTTTGTGCTGTGTCTGCAAGAGGTGTTTTAATGCATCATCCAATCCAATAAACAACATTTTTGGATTGGCTCCATTTAAACCTCCCATCTCTGAGTACAGGTGATTGTAATGTTCAGGCCTCATCTGCCATGCCCCTCCTCCTCATGCTGGGTTGTTTATGTCTGGGCTCATTTTGTTCAGGTGCATTTATTAATGCAAATATTAGTTTGGTTTTCAGAAAAAGTCCATGACAGAATGAATTCACGACTGCTGAACGGCGAGCTTAAGCCAGTTCACTGTATATATATTAATGTGTGTTAATTCCACAGAAATTGCTTTAAAAATTAGCTTAGTTTTCTCATATATGCTTGCCTTTAATTCCATTAAATTGTTTATATATATTATAAGGCAATACACATCAGGACAACTACAATGCTAATATTTTGTCCATATCGTGGAGCCCTACTGCGCCACATTAGCTAAGAGTCATACTGTGTCACAAGCCATTTAAGCAAGCCTTTGGGGTGTCAGGTGGGGTGGGGGTTGAAGTGTGTGAATTGCCCTTTTTGCATTTGTCCCCAGGTTGAAGGCAATTTGATGTGTTTAATGATTCAGGCGTGCAGTTTGCCCAATGCTAATTGGTGTTAATTACTGTTAAAGCTTATTCTATGACTTCTCAGACGCAATAGGCACATATCTCCAGGGCCAAGAGCAAGAAGCAAAGACCAAACTTGCCTCGGCTGATGGAGAGGTACAGGGGAACGTTGTGCGAATTTGAATTTTCCCTAGTCTGTCAATTTGTCGTTCCTGCAAGAGCCTGATGTATGATCTGCTCGCGTTGATTCCTGTCACTGAAAACGTATTCGCAATGCAGACTGCTGCTCCCTCACCTTGCTGCATTACTGTATATCATGCTGGCATGACGGTTTGATTCTCATGGTGAACTCTGCTCTCATGCTAAATCCGGAATGAAATCTTCCCCAAAAACTCAATAGAAAAGACGTTTCTGTTATTTGGACATATTGATAGGATTGCAGTTTCTTCCGACCCACTTTACTAAATGAACCTGCGAGGTCCGAACGTGGTCAAAAGCTGCATCCATATTCATTCCGGAGTTTGAAATGTCAGAGAAGTTTCGGGCACAGTAAGTACCCGGCGGAGAAATGGAGCCACAATGTTATTTTCTCATCTGCCGTAATGCCACATAACACTGGGCTCCCCTTAAACGGGCCGTGATGGATATGTTTACTGTAGCTTTCCTCTGCGAGAGGCCAGGATAAGACGCCAGTCAGCCTCACTTACATTTGCATTCAATCTCCGTGGGACATCGTTTCAACTCTCTCTCTCTCTCTCTCTCTCTCGCTCACTGTCTCTCTCTCTCTCTCTCTCCATTCAGAATTCAACCCCTGCCAGTTCTCTCAAAGCACCAGTATGACTGAGGTTGGCATACTTTAATGTGTGCTAGGGAAAAGTGGCCAGAAAGTGTGGAACATTTCTGCTGTGGATAAACAGTCTTGGTGTTGACTGTGGTCACATTTGATGTTACTTCCTATCCTAAATCGAAGCTTGGGGATTCATTGAATGTGTAGTTTACATTATAACTGATAAATAATGTCCAGGGTTGCGCATTTGATTCCATTTACATCATAATTAAGTGAGGTAGCATCATGAAACAGGTGCTTCTCTGCTGATGATGTTAGTTCATGACCACTGAATGGAACAAAAGATATAAGAGGAGAATCTCCTGAACATACAACCAAGAAACCTCTAGTAAAAGAAGGTGCCTGCATGGCTCAGTCAGTCTCCACCCCTTTGAAAATTTATGGTGGCTTTTCATCAGAGGGACCCTTTTGTAACCTTGGGGAGATGAGAGGAATCTCCCCAAGGCCAGGAGGAACGGATCAAAACTGAACGGCAATGCTGCAAAAAGCAAATTGCTCCCCACAGTACACAAAGCTGTAACTGGATGAAAGGTGGAGGTATGCATATTACATATCCCCCCCACAAATATATTGTTTGCTGTCATGGTCACACTTTGCTCCAGCGCCTTTGCTTTAGTAGTGCAGCGGGTTGTAATAGGCTAGGATCAAAGCCACGGCCCCCCACCTCCTGGCCAGGCTCTCTGACCGCTGGACGGCCACCAGGCCTTATCTGGTTTTCTCATAAATGCAGTCGCACAGTGGTTTTGCCTAACACAAAGCGGGAAAGATTTCTGGACGCTGTGCGCTCGCGCTGCTGCAGAAAAATGCGAAATAATGACTTCCCAGCAGAGGAGCGATACTCATTTGGTTTAAGCTAATTACCATGTGCGCTAACAAACTGATTTTATTGAGTTCTGTTGTTTTTCCCGCTGGAGGGCGTGACCTGGCTAATCTCATGCCTGCAAATTATGGCCCAGATACCACTATAATGCAGTGCGGTGTCAAAGGCCAACAATACATTGGATTCATATTCCTGGTTTAATGGATTTTACAGGTTTTGTGTATGCTTGCTGCGTTTTTGTAATACGGTGTTCTCTTAAAATAAAATTGTAACCCTTTAAACATATGCTTACATAACTTGCAGTTGTTTTTCATATATATACTATCAGATCTTGTCAGACGCTGCTTCTCTTCACCACAATAACTTCCAATTCTGGCCTGGTTCTAATTCAGCTAAATTCTAATCACAAATCACATAATTAATGGACATAAATACCTCAGACTTCTGCATTCGGATTTCCCTGCATATGGTGTGTTTTTGCAACTGCATTTATGTAGTTAAATTGACCATGCCCATCTTTTTCTCAAATTTGATTCCTGTCTAATCACTTTTGCTCTGTTTGCTGGACTGGTTTACCTTTCTGGAGACTGTCTGCTTGAATTCTACACTTGGACCCCTTACGATTTGTTTACTTGCTGGACTGCCATTGGGTTTTGGAAATAAGGGAAGTATGTTTTTCTAAATAAATGTTCGTTTTACTCTGTACTTGGGTCTATCATGGTCTGAACACAGAAAAAGAGTTGCAGCAGTTTGTAGTAATATCAAATTATCTATGATAAGTAAGTGAATAATAAATATAACATAACATACCGGATAAGCATGCACAGTTTTTAGGCTATATTTGCTCTTGGCTTCAAAAGGGTGTGGAACAGACAAGGGCCTCAAACTGTGTCTATAAAGTTGGCATTGTCCAAAAGGTCTTGGTGAAGCATTATGATCCGTTCTTCTCAATGGAATTAAGAAGCCTAGCCCAAACTGTCCCAATAATTTTGGCCACATTGTGTAACTGGGATTTTTAAACGGTTGATGCTGGATTGGATAAGTGGGTAGGACAGGAGCTCACCTACACCACCAGACATTTGTTGCGTGCCTTCCTCCCTCATTATAAGTGCAGGAAATTCAAGACCACCATTTAGATTTTCAAAAGTATGAATACAAAAGGAACTGCTTAATCCTTTCACATCTTCTCATGTGTCTTTGTATTGTGTCCCAAATGGATGGAGATTAGTATAGACAATTGATGAGCATATGTCAATATCAGTAAAATCTTAATCACACATTCCCTCTTGACTTAGCGAGTGAAAGTCCTGATGCACAATATCACGGTGACAGTATATATTCAGCCCAGCTCTATTTGAGATGGTGAGAAAAGGATTATAAAGCCATTCAGGGGCTGCTGTATCTTGCAAGAGAACCTGTCACAGGTGAGAATGAACTGTCAACTTTTGTGCCTGAAACATCCTCTCCATTTCCCCACAGCGGGTACGCGGGTGCCTATTCTGCTGGCGCAGGCTGTTGAGAACTGTGAAGCCAACGTTTACCAGTATCAAATATGGTTAACACCCTGTTCTTTCTGTTTGCGGTTTCAGCTTGTGGTGTGAACTCGTCTGTGCCATCATGCGCAAGCAGTGTTTAGGCACTGTTCTGGCCTCCTATGAAATGGAATTTAGTACGTCTCATCTATGTGCCCTATGCTCTGACCAGGGGCTCATCTCTGTTCATATCACACTGTTAAAATTCTATCATTTTCCAAAGTCAGATCAAATCCAGCTCACTTTTATATCTGGTCTTGGACTGGAAACACTTACGGAATGTTCGGATGAGGACGGCTGACAGATACGGGCTCACGCACGAGAACAAATGAACTGCCAAGGCAGGGAGATCAAATCTGAATACACTTCGAATGCGGCCCGCGCTTCCTCCTAATATTTAATCTCCCATTAAAAGCAGAAATCGCACGGTGAGCGTTTGCCCGCGAACAACACATGACACCGGTTCCAGAGCTGCTGTCCCCCCTTGTGGCTTTTTAAAGACCCCCCTTTGGCCCAGTCACCTTCAGCTTCCAGCACCCTCACTAAATTTAGCCTCATTAAGGTGGATTAAACAACGAGAAATGTCAGTGCTTTTCCGTCGTAATGATGTGCGGGAGATACGGCGCTCGGGGGACGTGTTTATGGTCTGATCGGTGGGCTTTTACCGGAACTTGTTCTGATGGCTAAAGGCACCTCCAGAAAAGAAATAAATAAAAAAGAGACTCATATTCCTTTCCAAAAAAGAAATGCAGGCACATCACCCTTCCTGCCTTGATAACTTTTTTCCCTTTTGGGGGATTACGGAGGGATTAAGTTTAGCACTCTGAATAATGCGGCGCGGCTCCACCCGTATGTGTGTAGTGCGCGAAAGCTGGCGAGGTGTCAGGCATTTGAATGCCAGGTTATTTATCATTTGCACGGGAACCCGGGCAGTGAGTGCTGCGTGAGCGGGATTGTCCATGCTTCCAGTATTTTTTAAATAAATAACTGGTTTGCCTTTCAAAGACCTACGCCTCATCGTCTTCTCCTGGATATTGAAATTAGCTTGCTTACAAATAGCCCCAGCAGCACATGCCACACAAGCCCACAGTCATTTTCCGACTCGCTTTAAATAGAGCCTCCACTCGCAAGGGGTGTAAAATAGCGCAGGGCTCGGAGCTAACGGGTTATAGCTTTGCTAGCAGATTGCATGCGCGGGTGCGAGACGCGTTTGTCTTTCTTACACAATAGCCCGCGCCGAACGACTTCTGCTTCCAGTCTTGAGTGACTCGTTTCATTTGCAGGCCTCGCTGTAGCTGGGTGCCTGGGACTTGGCGGCAGCGGCACCCAGAGAATCGTGTGATGGAAATAGATCTGCCTCCCGAGGGCCGGTAGCGGGAGCAGTTTTGACAGCTAAAAGGAAGCAGTTAGTGGTTAGTGCTTAGCCCGCCGGCTCCAGAGCAGAACGCTCCCTGGACAGCGAGAGAGGGAGTCCATGCCAAAAGGCGGCTGCCCGGAGTCCGGGGAGTATTTTCGCAACAGTCGGGAGAAGGAGGGAGGAATGGATAGATGAATTTGGCAAACTTGGGATCGGACCACCGTGCCTCAATACAAGTTTAGGAAAAGTCAGATTGTGCAGATAAACAACACAGAGAGCTTCTTCACTTTTTAATTATCACTTTTTCTCTCTTTCAGGGAGAGTAAAGTGAAGAGGGCTTAACAAGCAGGCGAAGCTCGGCTGCTTCTTCTTCCAACTTCCCACAATCTCCTGGATAGACTCTCTTTAAATTAAGGTTCCAGAATTGTAATTGGTTTACAGTTCTTTAACTGGCATAGAACCTTTACGTGGCAGAGAGGCTCATTAACGTTCTCACACATCATTTAGAAATTCCTTTGTAAAGAACAGTACCAAAAGTGTGTGTGTGTGTGTGTGTATGTGTGTGTATGTGTGTGTGTGTGTGTGTGTGTGAATCACCAAAAGTGACACTCTATCAAAAGAACGCCTACCTGTAAGAGCCTAACTTCAATGGAAGTATATTTAGCTCCTTTCACCTTTTTTCTTTTCTCTGGACTCTTTTTTTGTAAATACTTGATAGCAAAGCAGAAAACCAGATCTAGACCCCTAATGAGCAACGTGGGAGTGATAGTGGCAAGGAAACCGTGAGTGGTAGAAGAAAAGGCCTAAGGAGAGAAAGCTATAGGTTAAGTGAGGACACGGAGACACTTATGGAGTCAGTTCACATGCAGAGTTAGAAGCAGTTACTGAGATCGTGCGCAGAAAAGATCTTTGAGTAACGTTGAAAATCCATCAGAGGTGGGGGGGGGTGCAGAAGCTGTCGACACGGAAACGTTTCATTTGCATATTTTTGGCACTGAGGTTGTGGGAGGCTTGCCGTTGTTCTGTTTTTGTCTCCACATGTGCTTATCTGGCGTTCACAAAGGCTTCTTTTGTGGAGGAGCATTCAGGAACCAAGAGCAAAGTGTTGGAGATGAAAACTCATTTTCTGCTCCTCCAAAATCCATCAGCACCATTGTTTTTTTTCTAGCTGCTTGTAGCTTTAAGCCCCCAATCAGGAAAAAAGCTCAGACTTCCAAGCCTGGCTTTAATCCTCCAGCAAAAAGGATTTTAGATAAGAACTACAAACAAGCTGCCCACTCAGCATCCCTCTTTCTAACACCTCTGGGCGGTTTCCAGTCATTCATAATAAAGCTTTAATCACTTTAAAGAGGGGGAACACCTATAAATATGAAACAGAAAGTCCCAATATTGTCACTGGTCACACACCCCTAAATAATTATGTTCTTATAATTATCTTTTCTGGGGCAGCTTGTGGCCTAGTGGTTAGAGAGTTCTTCGTGAGACCAGAAGGTTGTGGGTTCGAATCCCTGGACTGCTTGTGTTATCGCTGAGGTTCTCTTGAGCAAGGTACCCTCCCCACACACTGCTCCTTTGGTGCCCCACGTTGGTGGCAGCCCCCTGCCTCACTTGGTGAATGACTTAAATGAAATGGCTTTTTCCTTAATCGGGACATGACACCACAACCTTAATTCCTCATTATCAACCAATAAACCAGCACATTGCACTTTACAGTACAGATATTCTGTTATATATTTACACCATGTACGAATCTTGCATCTGTAACATTCGTTTCAGAATATACTTTTTAGGTAAATTTTGTTACCTTAAGTTAGCCATTCCAAAATTTTGCTTAATGTAAATGACTTTATTGCACAGTATTATGGGTACATTTCACTAGATGTTGAATGTGACAAAGAAGGATCTTGCCTCAGCCCTTTCTGAAGGTATAATTTATTGTGTGTTAAGTGATATCACAGTATTGGCCATGCTTCTGGACAGTGGATGGTTCCATTCTGTTTATTTCCGCATACCTGTCACACAAGTGGCTCTAGTAAAAGTGCCACTTATCAATTTTTAGGGCTGTTACTGTTACAGAGTGTTTATTGAGTGGAGCCAAACTAGTGTGTTTGAGTTAAAGATTCTTGAAAGTTCTCACAACACATTTATTTACACATCCAAAGAGATGGAATTTTTTTTTGCCAAAATTAGGCAACCTTTGATACATGGATGTTAAGGGGGAACTCAAGTTTGCTGTATCATGGTGGTTCCCAAGCTGGGCACCAGGTGTGTTTTGTCTAATCTAACACTACTAACTAAGCTCACAGATTCCTAAGATTCAAGCCAGCAACACATGTATAGGCTCTATTTGAGCTGGGCCAGGTTGCATTAAAGCAAAAGAAACACTTAAATATGGTCCCTGTCTGGCAGAAACCTTGTAACTCCACTTTTGGTCTTTGTTTTTTTTATTTTTACAAAAATCAATAGTTTTGATGAGTCTCCACGTGGGTCTGTAAAATGCAGAAATAATTAACCAATGAAATTGGTTGAAAATGGTTGAAAATAGTTATACCAATTTTGATGACACAGTATTCATTTATTTCAAATATTTATTGTTTCCTGAAAATTAGACATTTTGGACATTTTGGACAGTTTCGGACTGACAGCAACGACATGCGATGCAGAGTGTCTTTTAAGACTATCAGGGTTCTCAAAGTGGCATTCGTGACATTTGTCCAGGTGGTCTGTGCTTTTATTATATATGATTTTATAGCTATTTTAAAATTACATGACATGGGCGGCATTAGTGCTACATCCCATTCAGAGCGGAAATAGCATCGTTACCCAAAATGTGGTTTTCTGAACCACTTTCCACTCCAGTATACTTCCCTAAGGCTTAAATGAGGCTTGGATGTTATGCTGGTATTTTACAGTAATTAGTCCAGACTCATTATATTCTCTTTGTATTGAAACATGTCCAGTGTTTTTCAATTACCGATAATATTCACAATATCCTCATAAATATTGTTCTTTGCCCATCCCTGACTTACATACTAAGTAATTGTAGATTTAGGAACTGTTGTGGTCATCAACTTGGAGATCTTCCTAGATCTTCTCCAGTAGTCCCCGATAGAACCTTAAATAAGGAAGAGGGATCAGTATGTTAGATGTAGGCTGGAGCTAAACATTGCAGGAAAGTAGATCTCCAGGAAAAGGGCTAGATACCAGTGTTACAGTCTCAGCACCGACCAGAACTTCCCTCGGCCTATCAACTAAAACACAATTTGTTCACATCCAGCAGCCCTACACGTAATTAGTTGAGCGCTTGATTGTTTTTCTTCTTTGCAAAACAGAAATAAGAATGTCATGGTGTTTCGTAACATTGCTTAAATCTTCTTCAGCCCATCAGATAAACACTGGAGCGAAGTGCTCCGTTGAGTGCACAGCAGAACCAAATGAAATTGCTTGTGTGACGGGTGTGTGGTGGCGCGTTTCTTATATCAATGTTCTGAAATGCCTACTGTTGAGAATCCCGCTGGCTGGGGAAGTGATGGTAAAGCAGCAAGACGCCAATCAGTGAGTCAGAATCCGAAAGAACTCTTCGATCTCTTCGGGGTGAGTCAGGCTGAAGAAACCTCAGGCATTGAGTCATATCTATGGATGTGATCTTGAAGGATGTGGGATGTGCAACAGGCTTATTGTTTCTGAGAGGTGTGGGAGTGTGCAGCAAAGTGGCAAAATGGAGCAGTTGTACTGATGGATCCACACGCTGACGAAAGATGAGTGTTTCTTTTTTTGTTCTTCCTGGGTTTTTTGGAAGAAACATCTAGCAATCCCTAAAGGCCTGGTCTTCTATCATCTGTATTTACCTTGGATATCTCACATGAGATCCTTCCTTGTTCCCCAGTAAGAAAAATGACAGACTCAAGTGCTTGGATTAGGCGCTCATAGTACCAAAGGAGTTCATTTCTGCTTTGAAGTCTGTAAAGGGAATAGCTTTTATGGTAGAATCTGTAGTAGAACGTCTTTGGACTTTGGCTGAAGTATTTCTTCGTCCATTTGTTTCGTGATTTACATCCCATTTGCTTGGATAAGAGGGCCTCCTCAACACTCTTCACTCATCCTTGCTGAAGGCAGCACTTTCTGTGGCTGTTCTCTGCATAAAATGTCCTCGTGTGATTATGGGCTCTATAGCTTGCATTAATACAGCACTGACCTTGGCTCAACCCCTCCCGCCCTCTGGTTCTGATCATGTATTCATCAGTGGAGCTCTCCGCTCTGAGGTGAATGATCAACTCTAACAGATCATAATCGCCATAAAACCCCTGTTTTTAGAGTTTATGCAAATGGTTTTTGGAACACGATTACGTTGACTCATTTGAAATGTCAGCCTCATGAACAGCACCCTCAGCGTTCCCACAGCGGGCCTCCTGTTTAAATATATTATCCAATCTGTGATCATTCTCAGACCCAAATTCTTGTTGCACAATTTGCTACCTTTTTTCTACCAACAAAAATGATATCCTTGGCCTTTGTTGTGATCCTCTCTTTGGTTTTTATGAGCGAAATGCCTGCAATGTGAAGAAGCTAAACGAGGGCATACTTTTTCACTGAAAAAAAGCAAATCTAACAAGGCTGGATTTATTTATTTATTTCCTTGGGGAGCAATAAAGTTTTCTGATTCTGATTCTGAATGAAGTCTTGCAGTGAAAGAATTCCAATTCCAGATGTCCCTGCAGATCCAAGTGCAAGGCTGTTCTCTCAAGTTCACTGTGTGTCTCTCAACATACAGTTCAAGTCCCATGTCTTTCAATTAGATGATTTCAGTAATTCCGTGTTTTGTTTCCAATATCAGCTTTCATCACCATTACATGTCCTTCATTTGGTGGACGATTTCGTCCAAAGCAACTTACAAACTGAGAAACACTCAAGTTTCAGGAGAGTGTGAGAACCAGAGGAGAGTTCTAAGTGTAAAATCTTTATGTAGGGACAAGTGCAAGAAGAGGATGCTAGTCAGAGATGAATGTCAGGTCAATTGGAGATGCTAAATTGTCCCTATGTGTCACTTTGAGTGCATTTGTCTGTGTGTCTTTGCAATTCTGTACAGGTGATTCACTG
>JBBKCR010000038.1:29021555-29035336 GCA_037577295.1 Ladigesia roloffi | reverse complement strand
TAAATGTAAATGTAAATGTAAAACAGTCTAGAACCGAGGTTTACCCTCAGAACTTAGAGTATATCAGTAAACTCTGAGTTCAGTAAATATAACCAGTGTAAAACAGTCTAGAACCGAAGTATTCTCCTAAAAGATCACTGTTTGCTGCTTGTTTTTTTCTATTTGTTTCTAAGACATACATTTAGAATCACAATAATAATAAGGATCAAATGTTAATTTGCGCATGACATAATTTCTTAAACCTCAGTAGTAATTAGTATTACATCTTCACCATCCCAGTGTTGGTAAAAACAGGAGTTTATTAAATCCAGCCTAATTTAACCTTAACACTCTACCCCTGAACAGTCCCTAAAATTAATCCTGGTAAAACATTGTTAAATGTATCCTTAAACAGTTTTGGGAGCAGTTTTACAGTTCTAACGCCAGCAAAATCTACTTCAAAAAAGTATGAGCTGATAAAATTGTGCTTGGTTGTAACTGACTCTGATGTATTGAAACCAACGCCACTGACTGAAGCTTCTTGTTTAAGTCTTCCACCGATAGAGAGAATAAAGATAACATGGAGAATAAAGAGCTTCCGGTTAATCTATCTATAATTGTAAATCTATACGTCCTGTAACCGTTTGTTTCCGACTGGAGTCAAAAAGTTAGAACAAAGCGGAGATGATTTCCTTTCAAAGCCGTTTAAAGCCCAAATTCCCATTAAGTTCAAAATGTGCTTTCAGAAGCTGCACAAAGCCGGCGTCCTGGCACTGTAGAATTGAGTTTCTCTCCGTCACGCTTTGTCCTCGTTCCAAACGCGTGGATCACAAATCCGTCGCGGCATCCCAATTTGTCGCAGTGTTCTTTTCGAGGAGTTGTAGAAGTGGAGCGGCAGCGGGGTTCCGAAGCCCGAGCTCTGAGAGCACTTGAGCAGAAGAGCAGAACGGGTTGGCATGCTGGCCCCGGCCGAGGTGATTATAGAGCTGAGGAAATCTTCACAGCAGTGGGGACAGCTCCCGGGCCCATAGAGCCAGAGTGACACAGAGAGAGAGAAAGAGAGAGAGAGAAAGAGAGAGAGAGTAAGAGAGAGAGAGAAAGTGAGAAAGAAAGAGAGAGAGAGAGAGAGAGAGAGAATAAAACGTATTCACTTTTCTCTTGGTGCATTGTGAAAGCCTTTAGAAAATCTCGGATTCATAAACACAAACATTAACAGCTCTGGTCATGCTGGTATGATTTTGAAAATTAAAGAGCACTTCCAAGAAACTAGCATGAGTGAAAACTGACCATTAGTCATATGTGAACAGTACAAAATTCTTTCTCTGTATTTATCCCATTCGAAGTGAAGCAGTGAGCAGCTGGGAATGCAGCGCCCAGGGAGCAGTGTGTGGGGGCGGAAACTTACTCAAGAGTA
Source organism: Ladigesia roloffi (assembly GCA_037577295.1). Taxonomy (NCBI): domain Eukaryota; kingdom Metazoa; phylum Chordata; class Actinopteri; order Characiformes; family Alestidae; genus Ladigesia; species Ladigesia roloffi. The sequence goes on along the minus strand of JBBKCR010000038.1, from coordinate 29,033,943 downwards.
CCTCAGTGGTGCCACTAGCACTCATGGGATTCGAACCTATGACTTTTTTTATCACAGAGGCAAATTCCGAACCTCTAGGCCACCAACTGCCCCAAGGGCTCTTCAATAATACCCTAAACCATGGGTGTCTAACCCCAGTCCTGGAGGGTCGTGGTCCAGCAGGTTTTGGTAATTTCCCTGCTCAGAAACACCTGGTTCACATCATCAATTGATTGTCAGGGTTTGGGAATGTGTTTGAGGAGGAGAACCATCAATCTGTGCAGGGCACCGGCCCTCCAGGACAACAGTTTGAAACCCCTGCCAAAAACCATCAGGCTGGTTTGTAATGAATATTTAAAGGACTAAAGTCTCACACTGGAATGCGTTAGTTAGAAGTCATAACACTTTCCTCCTGTACCATGAGGGAGACACTGAATGGAAGCTTGCTGTACGCTTGCAGTTGATGGGAGGTGGGAGTGGAGTTCACATTTGATATTATTCATTTTTCATGCCTGCTGGTGTTCAGTGGCATAATAAAAAAATCAGAAGACGTTTTAGTGATGGGGAGAAGTTGTTATATTTTAGAGGGTTTGATGAACTTTATCTTTTAATGATATGGGGTGGGTATGGTGCAGAATAAGCCTAATCATTCTCGTTTCTGTGTCGCTTAAGTATTTAACCGTTAAAATTTCTATTTAACAAAGAACTAGGGCAATTCTGGGTCTGGGATTCCAGCCCATGATGTAATAAATCTTTCCTAATAAGATCAGAGGCACCAACATTCTAAATGGTTTGACTTTAGAAGTGAAGAAACTCTAGAACCTCACTTATAATTCAAATATTCAGCCAGAATAAACAGGCTCTGGTGTGAAACCATAAGTGGGAGGTAACTGGTGACCCATCTAGTTTACAACTACTCACATGTACTTAATTACCCATCAAGTTCACTACTTAAATTTTACTTAGTGTAAAGACTAATTTCTTGTGAAAGTGAGAACCTGTCACTAAATAAATAGAAATAATTAATTTAACCACTAAAATCCCCCTTCTAAAGTTATACTGTTTTCAATTATCTGCAAATTTGGTCAGTTAATATTTACTACAATATTGAAAATGTGTCAATGTGTCACATCAAACATCTGCTTCAATGGTAAGACAATCGTGCACACCATCTGGCAGTTTGTTTTAGAACTGATTTAGCTGTCTTAAGATTTAAGATAGTTATATTGTTACTTTGTTTGTTTATTTGATCAATTTGCAGTTCTGTGCTTTTTAAACTCTTATTGGATATCTTTATCTAGTCCTGTTCCTCTTGGGGCACTGAGCAAGTATAGGACAAATAAATAAGAGATCAATAAATTTCTTTCTTATCTTAGCTTATCTTAGATTGCGGGGTCGTATTTTTTCATTTGGTTCATCTCTATATATCCTGGCTGTTTGATATTGTAACTTACATCACCTTCATTGGAGAGAAGTCCATTAGTAGTTGTGTGTTGTACAGTGAAGTGTTTTGCAGCGTTGGTTGGGTTTCTGTGATTTCAGCATCTTCAGGCTTTCTATTGTTTTTGTATCAGTGTAGAGCAACAGCTTGGAACTGGGTAGAGTAATGGCTGCACTTCTGTCAGCATATGGCTTTAGGCTGATGATGTGGCATGTTTTGAAATTGTATCGATCACTCGACCGCCTACCTACTTATTCACAGGCCTGATCAGAAATATATTACTGCCCAACCCCATAGCTTGTAGTTGAATAGATTTGTGAGAACAGAGATTGTCTATTTACACAGCTACGTTTTAATCATGAGGATTTATTTCCTTTGTGTGGTGATTCAGCTCCTGGACTGCTTTGCTGTTAGTTTCTCTTTTCTGAGCTTTGGGATATTGTTATATGCTGCAAAAAAGATCAACTAAAGCGCTTTCTGTTTCTGTTCATTTAGTATACAACTAGTAACAAGTACCTAAGGATTCATCCAGTGTCCAAGTAGTCACAAGTACTTAAGAAACTATATGGACAAAAGTATTTGGACACTTGACCAATCCAAAACAGGGATTTTAATAACAGTGCATCCAAACCTGAAAAATGGGTGTGTCCCAATACTAATGTAGCATATCTATCTAGTATTTTTTTACAAGTATTTAAGGATAAATGGGATGGCCCTGATTAGAAGAATTAGAAGATTTCTATAAGCAATACCCTGTGATTATATTAAAATGTTTTATATAATCTGCAAATTTGGTCTGTTTTCTTTCACTAGCATGTCTCTTTATGAGCTTTAGCATTTTATAATAGGCCGCAAAAAAGAGAAAAGTGCAACTTCACTTTCTGTATTGCATGTACTGAAAAAAGTTTCACTTCAGTTCTTTTGAGTAGTTTATTTAATCTAATACTTTTTTTTACTCCTACTCAAGATGTTTTCGCTAGGGTACATTTACTTCTGTTTGAGTGAGTGTCTCCTTGATGCAGAGGTACTTGAGAATGTGTTCAGGCTGCTCTACTCCCACTCCCTGCTCCAGTAAGGCGTTGAACTGAACTCTTGAATTACCACAGATTAGATAATTAACCAGTAGAGATAATCAGGTATGTCTGAGCTTGGAAAGGGGTTGAACTACATAATGCAGCAAAACGCCAGGACTGGGATTTAGAAATAGTGCCCTGGTGGAGTGAGCTCATCTACACAGCTGAGCCTCAGGCTCCCCCTGAGGCCATCCCACAGCTCTGATGCCTGCCTGTCATAATACAGGGCCAAAGGTTTTATTCCACTCGTTGCATTATCTCCTCACTACCTAACTTCAGCTGGAAAAGCCATGACCTGTACTTGCTTCTCCTTTGTTTTTCTTGCCTTGCACATGTTTAAGCATCTTCACTGTGTCAGATAGCAGGACCTCAGCTCCTCTGTTTGACAGGAACTGAAAAAAAACAGACAAATATTACACAGAAACAACATTAACTCTAATGGTCGGCCATTACCATAAACCGGAGGAGCTGTGAATGAAAAGCCTTTACTTTTAGGATGTAATAGTTTTTTTTTCCCCTCCAGAAGCAATTTTCTTTTTACACGTTGAAATATAATTGGCTTGCATATGTCATTACTTCGAAGAGCCTGATGCTGTCAAGGCCCAAGGCAATCACGCCTGCCTTAATAGTAAGAGTGCATCTGTTGAGGCTGAGAAAAACCTTGTGCTTCACAGTCAAATTTTACAGTCACAGACGCATATTAAGCAAGAGGTTATATTGTATAGCACAATATGGGAAAGCACAAAGGGGAAATGAGTGTGGTCTTACAAAAACAAATAGAATAAATAGCTGCTATTCACGTGTTATACAGTGTTTTGCAATTAAACACTACTTTATATTGGTATGCATAGCACAACATTGTAAATGAGCAACAGGATGAACAAGACAAACTGGGTTGTGTTATATCCTTTTCTATTCTGTCATAATTGACTAGGAGATAAGAACATATATAGTTAGCCTTGCATATTTAGTATTATGCATGTAGCTAAACAGCATAATACCCAGGTAACATCATGCTTTATATGATTATTGAGGTAGCTAAATAATATTAATATGAATTGCTGTACAGATTGCAATATAATGGTAGATCGCATAATGCTATCCATATGTAATGTAGCATTACATTTGTAACTAAAATACTACTACTACTACTTCTGCTATTACTAGTAAACCTGCTACCAAAACTATACTACTTTTACTGCTAAAACTACTGCTACTAGTAGTACTGGTACCACTACTCTACTGAAACTACAACTACAACATTTGATAATGATAATAATAATAATTAGCTTCATACATATAGCAAAATAGCAAACCGCTAGTTGCTTGATAGGCTAACAGTTCACATAGGTTGTCAATTTACTTGTGATGTTAGGTGCTATGTTCACAAAGTGATATTGTATTAACATGTTCTATTATCTAATATCCCTAATATCCACAGAAACCAGATGTGAAATGTCTACATCTTTGCACTGCTAGGAAACACTAATCCAGCCTTAAGCATGTGGCAAAGTAACGTAGCGGCCTAAAATGGCCGTCACTCCGCCAGAATAGTCAGATTTATGGGCAGAGCGCAGAGTCTGCTGTGCTATTAAAGAATCATCATGATGAACCTTAGGCCCTGGAACAGTACTGCCTCCGCCTGTCTGTCTATAAGCCTCCTTCACATCAAAGAGTGACTTCACTTCAAAGAGCCTCGCTCCTCCATAGCTAGACACTACAGCCGCAATGCCTTTAACACTGCCCTCAAAGGTGGGCTGAGAAGTTGTGTGTCTGAGGGCTGGATAATGGAAAACCTTTTTGCGGATTTGGCCTATAAAGCAGTAGTTAGAAGAGAAATCAGTTTTACCTGTTAGTCACCTTCTACCCCAAATGTAGCTTTCAGTTGATACATGTTTGGTGTGCAATATAGCACAAAAATGAAAAAAGTAGCAAGCGACCACTTCGATCATTGAATTTTCTCTGTGCATTTGTCTACTTTTGTGGATAACAGTGTGTCATATACAGTGTTAGAATCCACATCAGCAGGTCTAGGACGGCAGTGGTTGCAATGGGTCAAACACTTGCCTGTGAACCCGATGACCATGAAGTTGCTGGTTCATACACTCTTCATTTTCTATCATTGTGTCCTTGAGCAGGACCCTTAACCCTCTGTGCCTCCAGGGGCACTGTTCCTGTAATTAATGATTGTAAGTTGCGCTTGAAAAGAGTGCCCCCTTTACCCTTATTTGTGATTACTTGACCATAATATTAGACAAGAATAATAGCAGGCAGCCACTTCAAATGATGAAATGTGTCTGTACATTTGTCTTTCTTTGTGGAAAGCAAGATGTTAAATTGTGTTAGAAACCACATCAGCAGACACATCAGCAGACACATATGTGATGATTTATTCAGAATCCTGCTAATGCTAATTGCACTGCTAACAGTCTTCATCCCACCAAATGTTTTAACTGATCGGATTTGTCCAACCAATTTGTGAGTACTTAGTGAGGCAATGTGCCTCAAATTAAACCATAATACTGGCATCTTTTCAGTCTGCCTCTGTGCCATCATAAGCTAAAGCATCACCGTCCCATTTAAAACTATGTTTTTCGCATTTGAGGAAAGAATTCATTATGAAAGCCTTGAAAGCTCACTTCTGTTCAGAGTGCCTTCCATACAATTGTAGCAGTATTAACTCAGGAATTCATTTAGAGCATTTAATTTGGAGCACGGTGGTTTGGGGAGAGATCAGTAGAAAAGGAGAATGGCAGAAACAGAGAGGGAGAGAGAATAAGACAGGGCAGAGAGAGAGAGATTGATAGAGATAGAGAAAAAAGAGAGAAACTATGTAATACTCTGTTGACTCTCCCTGCTCCAGCTGCTCCCTGAAGATCTAGAGATCGTGAAGAGGGGGCTTTGACTGAGACTGAGAGGAAAGTGGTGATGGTTGAAGATTCTTCAGTGTTCGTGTGTGTGTGTGTGCGTGTGTGCGCGTGCGTGCATGTGAGAGAGAGAGAAATAATGAGAGAGAGAGAAATTTTAGAGACCCTTATTGTCAAATTCATTCATGTGACACTCATTCAACCCTCGATATCCTTTATCTTTTTCGCTTTTTTCTCCTGTCCTTTCTGACCTTTTACTCACTCTGAGTTTCTCTCCATTAAAGCAACGTAATACTTATTATAAAAAATATAGTAACTGCTGTTGAATAAAAAGAAATGTAAAATATCCATATTTGCTGTTTAATACAAATAAAGATTAAATATCCATATTTTATTAATATTTAACATTTAATAATTAGTATGTAAATTACCACACTCCAGTAGCTACAAATAGGGCTAAGATAAGATAAACTTTATCTAGGTTACGGTATCCCTGTATATTTAATGTAATTACTAATGATGGATTGGTTTGCAAGCAATTGTTTGCGCTGCATTTATATAGACCTTGTTAATAAAACGTGTATATCTCAACATGGTGTTATGCAGAGTGGCATCAGATGAAGGGTCTCGTTTAAAGCTACCAACATGAAAATATGCAAGGTAAATGTTAGGTAACCTCTAGTGTATAACATCCAGTAACCTGCAGTGTCCAGTAAATTGCATTGCTAGTGTCCATTAATGTGCAGTGTTAGCATTAATAAACCTGTGGTATTACAGTCCTGCAGTTTGTGTTAATGTCCAGTAACATGCAGGAATAACATTCAGTAACCTGCAGCATCCAGTAGGCTGTTGGGTTCATGTCCAGGACCCTGTAGTTTTAATGTCAGTAACCTGCAACTTCCAGTAACCTGTAATGTCCAGTGACCGCTGTGTTGATATCCAGTGACCTGCAGTGTTATTGACCAGTGACCTGCAGTGTTAATGTCCAGTAACCTGTAATGTCCAGTTACCTGCTGTGTTAATGTCCAGTAACCTGTAATGTCCAGTGACCTGCAGTGTTAATGTCCAGTGACCTGCAGTGTTAATGTCCAGTAACCTGTAATGTCCAGTTACCTGCCGTGTTAATGTCCAGTAACCTGCAGTGTTAATATCCAGTAACCTGTAATGTCCAGTGACCTGCAGTGTTAATGTCCAGTAACCTGTAATGTCCAGTGACCTGCAGTGTTAATGTCCAGTAACCTGCAGTGTTATTATCCAGTAACCTGTAATGTCCAGTGACCTGCAGTGTTAATGTCCAGTAACCTGCAGTGTTAATGTCCAGTAACCTCTAATGTTCAATAATCTGCAGTGTTATTGTCCAGTAACTTGTAATGTCCAGTAAGCTGTTTTTTTAATGTCCAGTAACCTACAGTATGTCATTCAATGAGCTAGTGGAAATAAGCTCAGTAGACGGACTGATGGGAATGTGGTTGTCTCCACAAATTCTTCCAAAAATCTTTGCAATGACTCCGTGGGTCTTTGTGTACTCAATGCACTAACTTTGTTTGTGTGTGTATGTGTGTACATGTGTGTGTGTGTACACTTTCAGTTACTTGCTTTAACTTGCTCACTCGCTTTATGTCTCATATCCAGGCTGTACTTCATGTATTTCTCGCACAGTATCATTTCTTGAGGACTTGTTGTTAATATATTTTGAATCAATATCAGGTACATTCTGCAGCAGAGCAGAAGTTAAGCCATCTCCAGGCAGACGGGTTGATAATGGAATTCTGAGGAGAGACTCAGTTGTCCCCCCTCCCCACCACATATGCACACACACACTCACACACACATACATACGCAGGAGGTATGGCAGCAGAGGAATGAGAGAGCAAGGGGAGGATAGAAGAGGAGAGATAGGGGGATTGAGAAAATGCTGGTGCAAATCAAGGACATCCCACAGGGACAGCAGAGAGTAGAGATTACAGGAAATGCCATCAGCGGAGAAAGAGGAAAGAGAGGGAGAGAGGGCAAGAGCGAGAGAGAGAGAGAAAGAGAGAAATGATACAATGTCTGCAAGGGTGCAGATTAGGAATTTATTTATACACACCCACACTTTTAAATCCTCGGTATTACACTTTAGTGTATCGCCACAGTAATGGAAGATTGGATTGTGCAGCCGTGTGGGTGTACGGCCACAGTTTAGTGAAAAATATAAATTATGGAAATGGCAAAAACAGCACAAACTCCCGTCACCCTGGCCACTAGTAATCGGAGCTTGCGATTTCTCCGAAAGTCCAACGACAGAAAGATCAAGATAATTAGACATGCCAAGCTGCCTCTAGGTTTAACTGTGTGCTTGAGTGCACTTGTCTGAGTGTGTGCCTGTGAGGGACTGGCAACCTGCCTAGGGTGTTTCTCCAACTTTTGCACCGTGAGCACCAGAGCTACACTGGTTAGGATAAGCAGCTCAGAGCATGAAAGAATAACTGAGTGAATCTCTACAAACAATTCCAACATGATTCTCAGTGTTGAATGTTTTATTCGCCAATGTAGATGGAGCTCTGTCGCTCAGTGTGGCCCAAAACTGCATTCAGAGGTCATTTAACTTACATGTAATTGTGAACCTCTGTTTTCAGTGCTCCAACAAAAACAGACCCAGTTAAAACAAAGTGGTGCACAATGAACTGCTTTCCCTGTGTCCCTGAAGTTTGAAGCCTGAACAAATTCCTCATAACGTTTAAGGTGGAACGTCATTGTGCTCCAGAAATGTCAGTGTCCAGAAGGCTACTGCTCGTGATTTTGTCACTAGTTTGATTAAAATTGTGACCTTTTTAGCTGCATTTTCTTCATTGCGCCGTTACTTAAGAAGCCATGTATCCATTTAGTTTACAATCTGCAACCCTCTGATTCAATTCGACAGAGAATCGAAAAAGGTTTTGTTGTCTCTTTCCATCGCAAGTTGATATGTCCCAGTGTGAGCAGCTTTGATTTTCCCTGCCAGCTTTTCTGTTGGCCAGGCTCCAGCCTGCAGGTTGCCAGGGGTTACCAGCTGTGATGTGTGTCTCTGTTAATGTGTTCATTTCTTTTATGAGCGCAGTGACACATGCCCGCATGGTTTTGCCGGGATTGATCATTTGTATAGAAAGCCACTCAATGGATCAATTCTGCAGTGCCTGCTGTCTTAATAAAGCTGGATCGTGAAGTCAGCTGTGCTCACGGTACATTTGTTTTTAATTGCTAATTCTCTAAAAGGTTAATTAAGTCAATATTTACCGAAGTTCTAGTAATGCTGGGGCATTAGATCTCATAGATGTCAACCTCGTAAAGTCAGCTCTCTCTTGCTTTGCTTGGGTGCTTTGCTTATATAATGTGTCAATATGGGTCATTACAGCACTCCACGGACGCGTGCTCTGTTTATAAACAGCATGATGGGGCTTGAGTTTGAGAATAAAATGGACATTCAAGTAGGATGCTACTACAGGTGTAAGCTATGTGATGTTCTTTTGTCCACTTGATGTAACAGTAGACATTATTGAGTGTATTTCTGATCTCTGAATTTTCTAGACAGCTCTATGTAGTTGGACGGAATTATCTGTTGAACTAGAACTGCATTTTAACGCTGGATGTGTTAGGGTGTTTTTTCCGCTCTATAATAGCCTAGTAGCTTCAGTTCAAAAGAATATGGGAAGAATTTCACATAGGAAGATTTTTCACTGCACTTATTACTAAGGTCTGAAAGCTAGAGTGCATCAGAATCAGTGTAGTTGGAATTCCATCTGCAAATGGACACCATCATGCCTAGAGATGTTCAGCTGGCCCACTGTGTCCACGGAGAGTGGCTTAAACTCACTGTGCTTAAGATCTCCGATTTGAGGAGAAGACTGTCTTCTTTAAAATGGACTTAAAGCATATATTTATAACATAATTTACACTTTAAAATGGTTATAATCTCTTTTTAATTTCATGTATGTATTCTTTAATTGTATTGCTTCAGTAAAGTGACCTTGTGTGTCGTGAAAGACTCTTATTTATTTATTTATTATTTTAATTTTTTTTAATTATTAAAAGTAATAATTGACACTAAGTAGGTCTCTGCTGATTGACCACATTTAGGGAATACTAATTAAAATGTCCATTAAACTGTAAAATTAATGCGTCTCCCTCTTCCTCTCTGCAGGTTTGCTGCGTGAGAGCTTCATGGATGAGCCAGAGAGCCTGGTGACCCTGAACCTGCTGGTGGTGGCCGCCGTTTCTGCCTTCTCCACCGGTGCGGCGCTCTCAGGCCTGGCGGTTTGCTGGATTATGAGCCAAAAGCACCGGCATCGCTCCCACAGCAGCACGTCCTCCTCCAGCGGCAACCAGCGGAAGAGCGAGAAGGAGCGGAGCATGCTAGGGCCGAGCGGGAGCGGCTCGGTGATGAGTGTGTCGCGGCACAGTGGGGCCGAGCGCTCGCGGCCGCAGGGCGAGACGCTGTTCGTCATGCCGAATGGCTGGGTGAAGGCGGGTGACCTCGACCCCGGGCTGCTGCCCACGCCTGAGCAGACGCCGCTACAGCAGAAGCGTCCACCTCCAGGTCTTCTCCGCTTGTCCGACTCGGGCTCCGGCTGGGACCAGAGCCAGACCTTCCTGAACTCGGTGGGCACCCAGTGCCCTCCCCCGCCTCCTTCCGCCATTTTTCTCAGCTCCAAGCTCCTTCAGAGTGCCGGTGACAGACGCCATGAGGACTCCATGGACCGCCAGCGATACGTGTCCCTCTCCAGGTACCGCGAGCAAGGTGGCCGACCTGGGACTCTTCTGCGCAAGTCAGCAGGTGATTACGACTACCCGGTGACGCCCCAGGATTCGCCTGACCGCAGGAGGGTGGTATCGGCACCCAGTACACAAATGGAGTACGGCGGAGAGACCCTGCGCTGGACCCACGAGGGATACATTTTCAGCCATGCCGCACCGCCTCCTGGTCACCACTACGCCCCAGCTGGGCCGCACCTCGCCCGCACTGTCCTGCACGGCTCCCGCGGCCTCATGGACCTGGCCGAGTTCAGCCACCTGCTGGGCAAGGGAGGTGGCGAGCGAGCCCCATCAGGCCAGTGAGAGAGAGAGCAAATGGGAGAATGAAAAGTGCTGTGAAAATGGAGGAAGCTGTATAGGAGAAAACGTAAGGGAGGCAATGCCTCAGACCTATTGCAGAGCCAGCAGGATCTGGCCAGCCACATCTCTCTCTCCGTCTTTCTTTCTCTCTTTCCGTGTCTCTCTCATCTGCGAGCTCCGCTTTTGATCTTCTCTAGCTCTCTGTATCATGCTGGGATCAATACATAGCTTTCAACCTCATCGCTCACGTTGCTGAAGAGGAGTAACTACAGCTGTGTTCACATTGCAGGGCTGAATAGGCAAGAATGCGATTCATTAGCTGAATGCCACAGAGAAACCTTTTTTTTGGTACCATATGAACACACACAAAAAAATACATCAGTACAAATCAGAACTGAGCTGCTCTAGTTTTGTTCACAGTGATGGGATAGTCAGATTTCTTTTCCTAAATCGTATTTTCAGAGCAACTTGCATTGCAAGTGACCATATTAAATCCTTATGATTTGACTATAGTCACTAGACTTGCACATATATCCATATCGGGATGATAAAGCTGGCTAGGCTTGGGGAGCGATAAAAAACCCACAGGAGATCAGGTCAAACTGAGGCGATAAAATGAATTAGAAGACACAAACAAATGTTGCTTGAATCCAAACAGAAAATGTTAGATTCCGTGTGGCATTCAGACTGTAGAAAATCTTCCTACTCAAGTCTGATACACCAAAAAATAAGATTCCAGCTGCCCGTCTAAACAAAGTTTGAATGTCTGATATCTGGCAACTTGGCCATGCTGAGAATCGTCAGAAGTTTTTCTTCTTTTTCTATACATATCATTATCATCATCACCCAGTGTCAGACATATATCTGGACCATTCGCGGGACTTTATTGAGTTTGCTATTGACTATTGACAGATAAGGCTCCACATACAAGCACAAGTGTGAACCATCAAGGCTGAAAGATTATATTTGAGCAAAAAATTTAATTTGATCAGACCATTAAGTTTGTAACCCAAATGTAGCCTAACACACATAGATAAATTCTCCCACCCTGTGGCCGTCTGCCTGTCTGGAAACCGACTGTGCAGTCGACCACACACGGCAGATCCTTCATCGAGGGGGCAGCAACAAACTGCAGAATTTGCGAATGCAGCCCAGTTAATGATGTCCATATCTATTCCCACTGGTGGACACTGTGTTGGCTGAGGAAAATAATGTTTCATCTTCACGCGCACACACACACACTCACTCTCTCTTGTCGATTACAGAATGTGCTCTCAATTCACAGGGGATTTGCAAGCCACTGGAAGTAATAAAACAGCCCGCAGGCATTGATCCCATTCTCAGTGCTGGGACAGTATGCACCTTGTCCCATCTCCAGCATTTACTCATTTAAACCGCACCAGCATTCATGACCATGCTGGATAGATATTGAAAGTTACAAATGAATGGGGGTGAAAGTGTGAAAGTTTTGTCCACTATCAGAACAGGCTGATTAACATATAATCATTTGATATTATTGGGAGCTCTCAACTGTCAAATTACTTGAACTCAATGAGCAGAATGTCACTTTGCCTAACAAACACAATAAGCCACTTAAAAATTTGCATAAATGTAAACCAAATATTAAAAAATGTAAACAATAGAGTGGGTTTCCAAGCAATCTAGCTATCAAAACGATGGCCCTGTAATTGTGTGAGGATGTCTGACCAGGTTCTCAGACTGAAAAGTAGGGTTTCCCCTTCCTTCTACCCAGCACAATGCTAAACAGTACGAGCAGACATAACAATTGCCAGCGAATTGAGCTGTCTAATGTTAATGCATGTGCCACAGTTCAAAAAGATGCAATGTTGTCTCTACTGAGAGAAATCATCTGCTGGGCTTCACCATCCCAGTGTCATGCGGTGGGTGGGACTTACATTTTTGGCCTTGTTGGGATTAAATTCGGAGAGAAAAACACA
>JBBKCR010000038.1:28984149-29016689 GCA_037577295.1 Ladigesia roloffi | reverse complement strand
AGATGCAATCACTTTTTGGCAGCTTGAAAACTCCATGTTCTCAGTTTTAAAGGTATTTCCGCAGTTATAAGGGACTGTTTGCATTGTAATGTGTCACATTTGACCCGCAAAACTACTCGTAGATACTGACCCAAAACCCGACCCGAGGAAAAAAACAGCTTAAAACACGTTTTGATCGAGAATGTGTTTTGTAACTCAAATTTATTTGCCTGGGACTCCTTCTATTTATGGTAAAAGAGTTAGTTGTGCACTCAGTTCATTTTCTGCATAGGAAATGAACAATACATTTTGAGTAAACTATATGAAAATGTAGACATACTGGAAGGCTATAAGACACAAGATGGACTTCAGTTCGGACATTCTACTTGAACAAAATGTAATAACTGGACCTCGGTGACTTTTAATTGAATACCCCTGTTATAGGCGATCAGTGTAACAAGTGGTGAAAATGATTGTTTGACACAAATACCATTCTACTATATAAGAAAATCCTTAAATAATATATTTTCTTGAATGCACCTACAATAGAAATGAGATATGCAGATTTGAATGACCTTTTCTGGGGTGGCCTAGTGTGTAAAAACTTGCCTGTGTCCCCGATGACCACAAGGTTGCAGGGTCCAAACCCGCACCACTTTCTACCATTGTGTCCTTGAGTAATTCTCTAAACCAGGTGTGGGCAAATCTGGTCCTGGAGGGCCGGTGTCCTGCACAGTTTGATGGTAGTCCTCCTCAAACACATTCACTAAACCTGACAATTAACTAGCAAGCTAAATCAGGTGATTCTGAGGAGGGAATTCACCAAAACGTGCTGGACTATGGCCCTCCAGGACCGGATTTGCCCGCCCCTGCTCTAAACCCGCATTCGCTCTAGGAGGACTGTCCCTGTAAATAATGACAGTAAGTCACACTTGATAATAGCCAAATGCCCCTTATTCTTACCTTTTACGTTAAAATGAGAAGAATCTCCAATAATGTGAAGTTTCTTTACCATTAAATATTTTCCCTAGAACAGGAGCCAGCACAATAGTTAGAATGCAAATGTATTGGTGAGTGGATTATTGTACATGTTTTTTTAATGCAAAAAGCTTTTTTGGAAGGCCAGTTTTTGTTTCAGTTCAACGCCAGTGGATTATTTTACAAGAGATTAAAGTGAAGTCCAAAAAGAGGATTGTCAAAACTTACCTCTTTCATAACTGGGCAGGCTTGCCACTGGGTTTTAGTTGGCAAATTGAGAAATCATGCCCGCACCGCCCCAGGTGTTTCCTTTATGAAGCATCTCAAAGCAATTTTGCAGATCCAGGACGAGTAATTGCCTCTTCGCCTAATGGTGAATGCGATCATTTTGACTGACGTAGTTGATTTAACATCCGCAACGTCACTGTTGAATTTAGCTCTGAATTCTTTAAGTGGAGATTCGTCAAGAAGCAAAACTACAAATTAAACACGTGAAGTGGAACAGAGGATGGCCCGTTCCACTTGCACATCTCAGATTTAGCATGAACAATTTCGCTGACTACTGGTGCTGATGTTCACAGGAAAGTCACCAACGATCAATTGCCTCCTTAAGAGTAATCTGACAGGCATAAGTTTCGGAAAAGATAAAATGATATTATCTAGATCCTATCTAGATTTTCATGGTTACCACTGTGTCATTTAGTGTCAGAAACCCTACAAGCAAGTTTGTTTGAGAATAGTTTACATATTTTCTGGCAAGTATATGGTGACACTACATTTGGGTCAAGGGGAAGATTGTGAACAATCTTGAAAACAAAAGAGCAATGCAAATTTCAGATGAGGTACTTAGTATAAGCATTTTTTAAAAATCCTAATCGCTTTGGTTCCCTCACATGTGATGCAAAGCCTAAGTTGCTCAACTTGGTTCAGAGTTAAATTCTCAATCCAGACGTCCTTCAGGACCCTGTGGGACTTGTCAAGGCCAAGGGGCGACTACAGCCTTGTGGGCAGCGCTGTGTCCATGGAAAACATTTAGTAAAAACATTGAACCTGCTTTGAACCCAATAAACTAAGATCTGACAGTTTCCTTTAACATTCCCTGGGGTCATTTTAACTGAGCCACACTAGGATTTTCTAAATAATGGTGCTCAGTTCTTGCTCAAGTGCTTCAAAAAGTGTAGGAAAATCCTACTGGCTCTCTGTTGTGAGTTTTGAGATTGAAGATTTGGCAAGGGAACAAGTATTGGCAAAACCAATACCTGGCACCACTCAGAATCAAATATCAGAGTGGTCCCCAGCACCCCTGGCATCAACCCTTTAAAGAGCTATGTCAATTCAATTATGGAAAAATGCTTTAATTGGGTACTTTTGCTTATTTATGAATGCAATCAAGAATAAAACATCTTCCCCATCTTATCCAAAAACATGGAACCTTATACTTAATACTCATTTCACTGGGCAACGGTGGGTTCATTGCTATATTTTCTCTATCATGCCACCAGTGAATTAGCTAACATTAACGCTAATCTAGAGAATTATCATGCTGCGCTTGTTCGGACAAGTTTTTTTCCCCGTTTGACCCACCCACGATTACGTTATGAGCAGCGGCCACTAACCCAGAATCCTGAAGCAGAGTGAAAAAAGAAAGAGTGTCGAAAGGTTGTTAACTTCAAAATTGTCTGGTGGCCATTCTGGAACAAAAAATGACATCAACAGTCCGGATGCCTGGCAGAAAGAATGGAATGAATAGAGAAAAGAAGATGACGGTGGGAAAGAAAAATAGAGAGATGACACAAAGCAAGACCAGAGGAAGGAGGGACGATGGAACAGGTTTTACCTTGCTCTCCTGACACACTGACCTGGTTGCGTAGTCCTGAAGGGCACATCAGATTACAGCCCCAAGCAGGAGCAGCTTAGAGCACTTTGGAACGAGGAGAAAAGCAAGGGATTAATGGGGGGGTGTAGGAGGATTAAACTGCAGTAAGCGAGTGGGATTCACCCATAATCCCTCTGGAACCCTGAAAGAGAGTGGGGGGGAGGGGGAGGTGTTGAAGGGAAGAAAGTGAACGAGAATGAGAGAGCAAAAAGTGTGCATGGGATCTATGATTTTACAAAGAATGCCTTCAATTATGAAGAGGGCTGAACGGTTTTCATACATGCTAATATAACATACATGATCTATACTGTCCAAAAGTACTCTGTGCTTCTATTGAACAAATTCAGTTACAGACATTACTAGGTACAGACATTATCAAGGTACAGACATTACTGACAAAGTTGTACACAGCAATGAAACTGGAGTTTGTGGTCCAGAACTAATCAGCCAACATTACCATCTGACCTCACTAACGGTCTTGGAGCTTAATGCAATCAAATCCTGACAGGAATGGTCCAACTTATAGTGTAAAGCCTTCCCAGACATGTGGAGGCCGTCCTCTCCTATTAAAGCTTTTGATTTTAGAGGAAACAGATAATCAGGCATCTGTAAACATTTGGACGAACATGTACTAAATCCCGAGATTAGAAATGACGTGTTCGTATGATGTGAGTGAAACTATTTTTGTCTTTTCCGGGATCCACCCCAATCTTTCCCCACTCTTTTCATATCTACTTCATTACTGTTACTAACACAAACGGGAGACAAACTATTCTATGAAACCTTTGATTTTAGATGAAACAGAGAAGAAGCGTCTCTAAACCTTTGGACAGCATATTATGAATCCAGAGTATATAAATATCATGTGTTTGTATGATTTGAATGAAACTATTTGTGTGTTCTCACAGCCTGTTTAGTGACCCACACCTGTCCTTCACCTCTCTATTGGTATCTCTTCATCTCACTCCTCATATCGCTCCATCTCTTTGATTCCTCATAAACAGCCGCTGCGGTGTCCTATCAGGAACTGCAGGGAACACGCCTGAGGGCTCTCATGGACAGGGTGGCATATTCACAGCTCATGTTGTTTGATGTGAGCGGGCGCGGTCCTGTAGCGAGAGTTTGTGAGCCTCTGTTGGCGCAGAGCAAACAGAGATGATGCACTGATTCCTAATTGTAGAATCTATCTCTAGTGTTTGCTTTCCCCGCTCCCTGCCCCGGCCCCTCCCTCCCAATTCTGTAAGTATGCAGTTATGTAAGGCCTGGGGTCAGAGGGTCACGGCTGTTGCTATTAGCTAGAGAGGGGGGGTGGGGGGATTCAGCGAACAGAAATGGAAGGATTAAAAAAAGCCACAACTATGCATAAATACAGTTTCCTGAATTGCTCTTGGCATGGAGGCTTAGTTCTAGGAAAAAAACTCTTTAACTGGTCGTAAATTAAGTGTGGGAACTTTACCATCAAACTTGTCGACACCATTCGAACCAATAAAAAAATTCTAATCTCTATTTCCCAAAGTGATGCTTCTAAGGCATTACACCAGAGTAACATTTTCGGGTCTTTTATATTTTATCATACGGAGAGGCATGAAACCAGAGAGAAGGAGCACCATGGTAATAATTGTTTTATTAAACCAAGACTTTGGGTCCAAGGGCTTTTTGTCCTGGGAACATGCCTCAGAGAAGGCCTGGTATAGACAATGGGGTGGGCCAGGGTGCAGGAGATATAAATACACTGACTGCAGAAGTAACAATATAAATAAATAAATAAAGATTTGAATGGGAAATGGAAGAGAGCTGATTCTATTGTGAAGAACAAATCGAGAGAGAGAGAGAGAGTCAGACAGGCAGACAAAAGAGTGAGAGAGGAAGGGATGGGTGGAGATGGAAGGACGACAGAAACAAAGAGTGAGGAATACACTGCAGAATAAAAGGAAGGAGGGAGGGGGGGAGAGAGAGAGAGAGAGAGAGAGAGAGAGAATCACGCTGTGTACTCCAGCGCTGCTCCAGTAACCTACTTACTGTAATCTTCCTTCTCCCTGTTTCATAACAGACCCCTGCCAGTGAATTGCATCACCAAGCCTTCCCACATGCTCTCTGCACTGTTTCCTCGTCATCGTGGCCATTTTGTATTTTGATAATGCATAATACACCTACCCACACACACACACACACACACAAACACATAAAAAGGCTGGATGGTACTTCATTCAAAAGGTCTAAATCAATGCATGCTTCACAGGTTATAAGAAGAGAAACAGACTTTTAGCGCCACATTTTTATTTTCCAGTAATAAAGCCGCATGGTGTGTCACGATTACTCAAGGTTTCTGCCTAGCTGCCAGAACAGCTGGGGTTATTACACAATAATATCACCAGCGTAAAAACTGACAGGGTGGTTAAATGTATTCACTCCAACAATTATGGACAGAAAAGCAGAACTGTGGGGGAGACCTCCGGTATTTGTCCTGGAGTACAAACAACACCAGGGGTTTTAAAAGCACCAATGTGTTATTAATGACTAGCGTGTGTGACATTATGCTCACAAGTGATCTTTATCAACACACACGAACACACATATGTGTATAAATATACCTGTGTGTGGTGTGTGTGACCACACTCTATATAGAGTGAGACATATATATATACAACCTGCATATATATTTATATGTATGTGTGTGAGTACTCCTGAAGTGTTGATTTCCCTGTGTTGATTACACCCCTTCCCTACTGTTTTATAAAAGGGACATGTTTAGATCTGTCTATCAATCTTAAGCAAGCTTAAACAGCTCGGGGTTGGAAAACAATACTGCGATTACTCACATGGTCAAACCCTGAAAAGGATAAAGTAGATTTTACTTGCGCTTTTGAAATCTACTTTGCTCCATTGCTCCAACACAGCATTTTCTGTGCCTTTTATTTCGTAAAAAAATGCGGGTTTACAAAAGTGTCATTATGTTTATCACCATGGGATCAGTAAGGTTTCTGCCCATAATTTATGAATACTTCTGACAGATGCAGACTTCACTGATTTGATATTGACGTGTCTTTGTGTCTGATTTCTTGCATTTTTTGCTACAAGTTTTATATTGATTTAGACTTTATATACTATTTTGTACTTACCTCTGTCTGTCTGTGCTGTCATAGCATAAGCAATTTCCTCGTTGCTCAACTGACTCTGAATTATTTTTTTATATTGATTTAGACGTTGCCTTTTGTATCGTTGTTATCATGACATAAGCAGTTTCAGTCAATAAGGGTTCTGGTTCTGATTTCTTGTATTCTTGCTGTGTCTTACCCTGTGTACTGCTCTAACGCTGACTTAGCAGTTCCACCTTAAGAGCCGACGGGATGCGCGTCCCCGTGAGGAGAGTGTGTGTGTGTGAGAGAGGGGGGGTGTGTGTGAGAGAGAGAGAGAGAAGATCATGTGAGAGTCCATGCGACAGAAAGTAGGTTAGCAGGGTAGACTGAGAGGCAGGCAGAGCTAACACGGAGAGAGACCGCGCAGAGAAGCCATACTAGTGTCCAGCTTTCAGTAAAACGGAGCTAAAAGACGAACAAAAGTATTTTTCAGCACTCTGAGCTCTAGGCAGAAAGACGGTCGAGGGAATATTTAGTCAACTTCGATTATTTATTTTCTTCTTTTTTACTTTCTATAATGCTCGAAATATTATTTTTAGCTGGCTGTCTTAAGCTAGCCACTTAGCTCACCCTCCAACTTTTTGGTGTATTTTGTTTATTGTATTTTAAAACTCGTCCGCAAATCGAGGACTTTGGGCAGAAAACCGCAAAAATGAGAGGTAAGTCACTCCTCTTTGTATCTCAGTGCAAATTCAAGATCTTCAAAACACGAAAATGCCTTTATTTTCGGGTAAAAGTCTTCGTGATTGCAGTTTGGAGCATACATCGCATTTGTGTTTGTGTTTGTTTATTTGTTTATTTGTTTGTCTCTCGCTCACGTGTTGTGCGCATGCTCAGAATCAGAAAGTACGCTCACTTTTTTCAGGCTCAAGCATTTTCTAAGTACGCAACACGCATCTGTAATCCTTTTCTGTCTTTTTTTTTTCTTTTTACACGACGAATTTAACTCTGCTCCTGAATTCCTGACTTATGTTTTACACTCTTGAGCGTTTTTAATCGATTGTGTTATGTTTTATTTTTCCCCACCCAATGCAGCCCTTTTGAATGCATGGAGGGATATATTATTTTGCATTCGCACTGGGGAATAAAACACGAAAAAGTGTGAGCTACTTAAATTCATAGAGGGATACATTTTATAGTATTTGCTTTGGAAGGGAAAAAAAGCTCATTGGGATAAACAGGCAGGGAACAGGTGACGACAGCTAGCTGATGTTACGTAATAAGGGGTAATTAATATTAGTGGGAATGTGTAAACGGTTGGTGAGTCCATGTAGTTGATCGTGCACCGTTCTATTTTTTAATTATAGAAAATATATGCATATGGGTTGGTGTACTGCATTGAATCTGGATAAGGGTGTTTCATCAAATGTGGTTTTTGGTCGCCAGAGTGATTAAATGCGCACGTTGGGTGACTTCTGTTCTCTCTCTGTGAGTCAGTCCCTTCCTCTCTCGTGTGGACTGCGTGTTTTTGTTTGCCGAGAGCAGCATGGCAGGCTGTGTGAGCTGCCTGTTCTACTGACCCAGATCTGTCAGCCCCTTGTGGGAGGGAGAGGAAGGGCGGAGTCAGGGGCGGTAACTCCGCCCAACACGGGGCGTGGCTTAGTCAGAGTCGTGCAGCTCCATGCGGTTTGTCTCAGAGGCTGCAGCATGAGTCCCTCTTCACATTTTTTCCTTTAAAAATTTTTTCTTCAAATTTCAAACACATTTTTAGCTTATTTGCAGGATGAGCAAAGTAAGAATGTTATTCTCTATAGAGCATGCATACAATATATCTATCTCTCTATCTATTTATAAGTATATGTTTATGGAAATATAGATATGTGCATACCCCTTTTAAGAGGGCCGGTGCTTAAATAAACAAGTTTTTATTTTTTAGATAATGCGTTTTAATGTTAATCTGACTAAGATATAAGATAATGACACTATTAGTCCCTCTTTTGGGAAATTTGCATTGTGGACAGAAGTAGAACACACACGTGGATGGATGTACATTAGACCATGTCAGAGGTATGATGTTAAAACATTTTTAGATGAAATCTTAATGGCCACGCATATAAACATCTAAAAATAAATGGGACTGAGAAACATTGTGCTGGACTCAGTTGGTCAAAGCCCAAAAGACACACATTGGTCAAAACCGCATGCTGAATTGGTGCTTAGAGATGTCTTTTTTTGTTTTTTGTCTTTTGTCACTTTGTGTAAATATAAATGTCCAGCAGCGACATTGTGGTTTTACAGCCATATTTGCGGAGTGTTCCTGCTGCGCACATATGGTTGGTTTATGACACAAAAGACTAAGGGTTTGGTTTTGTTTGACCTGTCTTATCTAAGTACCTGGAACTGACTGTCCGTACTCTCGCGTTCTGTGGTAGGGAACACCTTTAGCCTTCTAATTGCACATTTGTGCCCTAGGAACTTTGTGGATCAATATAGAACTGGCCGTTTGAAAAGAGAGTCTTATTGACATTTGAGTGTTGAAATATAGTTGCATGGAAAAGTTTAAAGGCTCTTAGTCAAATACATTTGACATTTTCTTTAGAATTTTGGCTCATTCTCTGTTTATTTGCAAGAACATCTAGAACATAAATATTAATTAATTCATTTTGCATATCAGATTTGTTTTTCAGCCCAGTATGATCAATTTTGTGCTCTTAAGTGCTCTTAATCGCAGGATTTTGTTCTGTGTAGAGCATGCATACTGTATATATGTGAATATATAAATATATATAAAATGGGACATATGATTGAATGTCAGTCTTTGTCTGTGTTAGCAGTTTTATCATCAGATCTAGAATCACACAGAACTGTATCTCACGGTTGTTTTGTTCCGCTATGGGTGTGTTGTTATGGCGCGAAAGGTGAATGTGTGTTTAATTATGTTTTAAATCAGATATGAATTGGCACCTTGCCTGATCTAACAAAGCACAAACAAGAGAATTATTGTGATCTGCTTCATGGGGAAAAACAAATCTCTGTGCAACGCTAATCATTAACCAACACGAGAAGAGATATTGCTCTGTATTGCTGCCATTGTGTTATATGAGGAGAATTGGAAACAAAAAGAAAATCAGCTGATCTAGGCTCAGAGGTGGGAGAGAAAATCAGTATAGTATCACAATATTTTTTGCACAATATTATATTGATACAACAGCAACATGTTTCAGTATTTATATAATATTTTTTTGTTAATTTTATTAACTGTTAAAAAGCCATTTATCTTGGTGGTAAGCGATTTTAATATTTACTGTTAAAATAAATTCAAACAATTTAGAAAGCATTAAATAATATCAAGATTTCTTCATAAAAAGTACCTGATATGCTGTAAGCTAGTAAGAACACCACAATTTCAGTTTCGGTACAGGAAACATTATTACAGCACAATACTGTGCATTAACTCTTTTGCTGTGTTTTATGGATTTTGCCATTGTTTTGGGGTGTTAGTGGGCAGTGGTGGTGGCCTAAAACATGGGGAAATCTATGTATGTTTAGGAAAAATTGCAGATATTTTACAATTACATGAATAAGTGAAGACCCACACCCAGTTGTAAGAGCTCATAAATTGTGGAAGTGTCACCCAGCCCAACCTCTACTATAAAGTATGTTCAGATGCTCTTTAACTAAACAAAATCAAATTTAGATGTGTTACTCAATCCTGTTGTGTTATGTAAACATCGCATGACCATCTCAGCAGAGCACGAAAGAACAAGGAGGCCTCGTTATTCCCACTAAGGGTTATTTATCGGAAGTTGTGGAGCTTGTAGGCCCTGCAAGCTTGTTTTTTTTATTCATTTGCTTCTCGCTTCTGTATCACCGAGTTCTAAAGAGCAGGAGAAGCACACCTGCCCCTTCCCGACTCCCTGACACACTGACCGGCACACTCGCTCAGATAACTTATCACTGTCACACTCGCACACACACCTGACCGCCGCTGCACCTGCGAGCTACAGCTCATGTGCCACGACCCGCGCGTTTCGCCTGGGTTATGAGTTCAATAAACGAGATGAGCGGTGACTTGCAGGGCATTGATCTTTCCATTGGCCTACATAGGGCACACTGATCTCGCAGCTCTGAAATAATTTGCAGATGTCTTTTTACCCCCCAGCGAGGGAAGCTTTCTCGTCTTATGCTGAAGACGATTCGAAGAGGCTTTATATAATAGTTTAATTATTTTTCAGGGACGTTATGCATTAATCGGCATCAAAGTCAACGTGCCACTGTCACCCTGCTCGCAAATTTTTAAGCACAGTAGAAACCGCTGTGCATATTAATGCAGTCTTCACACTCCAGTATCATACATTTACGACATACATAAATGTTTCCTTTTCAACACTTCTGACCTTTGAGTGAAAGTCAGAGTGCTATAAGAGCACGCTGTACTCAAAGAAACGGGCCTGATCACGCACAGCACGTCCTGGTCCTATATCGCGAGTGGAACAAGCTCCTTCCCATATAATAATATGGAGGTGTGAAATTCTGCTTCTATCATTCCGTTGTCTGTTATCTCACCTGACTTGTCTTCTCCTTCTGGGGGCCTTATTATGTTACATAGCTCGCATTTCCTCATGGCAGGCCATTGTCATGTGCATTTCCCCATTTTCTTTATTAAACACAGCTGTATTTCCTGGTTTTGCATAGCAGCTGTATTTCCCGGTTTGCTTACCAGAAAAGATAACTAGGGAAAACAATATGTGTTTAGAGTAGTGTGTTGCTCTCTGTAATTTCTGGGGAAAGTTCAGTGGCGAGAGTAGTATTCTGCTTCATGCCCACCACTTTCTCCACCTGTAGATGTGAAGCATGTACCCCTTTCTGTTCCCCCGTAACCCCAGCCGTGTGCCTCCCCGTTGCGTTGCAGACGAGAGAGCAGAAATAGCTTTACGATTCCGGCCCAGACCGTAGACCGATGCAGCCTGGTATAAATAAGTTTATCTGACTACGCTCATCATCTGACCCACTGGAGGGCCAAATGGCCATTCTAGTGACAGACAGAAATTTCTCAATGCTTGGTGGTAGATTATTTTGTGTTTATAGCTTTTTCCCCACTCTTGAAGTACACCTACAGTGTCGAAAGCGCGAGCCTAGTTCCACCTTAACAGAAAGGGGTGGGGGAGAAAAGCTCATTCAAATGCCTAGAGCTGAGCTGCCTCCCACACACCTCCCCCTTTTTTCAATGGGGAAAGTGTGTCAGTAGGGCAGTGAGTGCACATGGGCTGACAGCCAACCACGCCTGAGTGATGTTTCGTTCAGCCAATCACACGCATGCTCTCTGCGCCACAGCCAATGAAGCTGAAGGAGCCTGGAGTGGGCGGTTTCTGCTGCGTCACCAGACCAAACCCCCACTGAATGGCTGTGTTGAAGGCACGCAGGCAGACGGCGGTTATATAACTCGCAACCCAGAGGGAGGGGGGAGGCGCGGTGCTTTACAGATTTTTCCATTGCATGTGTACACAGGCTCGGTCATTGCTTTTCTCTCTCACAGGGAGGGGACACAAAATGGAGGACACAATTTTTTTTCTTCCATTTTTTTCGTGGGTACGCTTGTCACTGCGTGTTCATGTGGTGCGTGCTGCCTTCACGAGGAATGCAAGTCATTATGTACATGTTCTATGACTGGTAGACATCATTATGAACTCGAATTACTGGTCCCTCTCCTTTAGAAGACATACAAATCCAGTGCTGGGTAGTGCAGCCTTTTATGTTTGTGAGCCTACCCAAAAAACCCCCACAAAATATATGAATAAAGAAGGGAGGACATATTCAGGTGTTAATAATATTTATTATATAAAACTATGTTGCACAATGAAATAAGTTACATTAAAACATGCTTTAAAAAAGCCTGTAGGACCGTTTCAGGGGTTTAAAAATAGGAATTTAGTAATATTCACAACCTAATACCCCAGAATAATTGATACAATGTATTTTATAGCATTCACAAGGTATAACATGCTGTTTGTTACTAAAATTTTATAGGAAATGTTTTAATAATTCATATATAGTATAAAATATGTATGTAGGGTTAGGATAACAGGCAAATCAAATGTCAGGTATCCTTTGGGCCACATTTCTGGGCTCCCTGCTACAGTGCATTTTGCACATCATGGATGTGTGTATGGAGTGCAGAAATTCTAATTCTCACAAATGTACTTGCAGTGCAGAGCACTCAGTATACACTACATATCCAACAACATTTTAGTAATAGGGAGAGTTCAGCTCCTTGATTTGAGCAGTAACAGAATCTACACTTCTAGAGGGGCTTTTACACTGGAAACATTGTTGTGTGGATTTGATTGCATTCAGCCATCAGAGCATGTGTGAGGTCAGGTACGGATTACTTCTGGATCACAAACTCCACTCCAACTCATTCCAAAGGTATTCGATGAAGCTCAATCACTCAAGTTTCACTGGGGGCTTTACAACCCTCCAGCCGACACTTTGAATTCGATATAGTGGCCTCAGGCTCATGTGTGGCTGCTCCAGAGAGTCCTATTTTACTGTAATAGTGTAGTAGTGCTGTATTTATGGAGATTATATAATCCATTATATAACGTATGTGAGAAATAACACACCTGTGTTAGTATTGGACATATTTTTGGACATACAGATTTTAAAGCATAAATGAAGCCACGCAGAGCAACTTCATTCCTCAATCCAGAGCATGTTCTGCTTCAAATTAAAAGGCATTTCAGCCTGTCCCCTGGGGGCCTTTGAGGGGTTAGAGAGATATGACGCGCTTCGAGTGGAGTGACAGAGCGCGATAGAGAGGCCAGAGTGTTTTTCACTCCTAGAGCACCATTTTTGCCCCCACTTTTTAATGCTGCTATATATTTTTTAAAAGCTCGTTAGAAACTATTAGCACGCTTCCCTTGTTCATAACAAATTAAATGGATAGTTTCGTCATAAAGTGGTTCATCGCAAATTAATAAGCTCTTGTTGAGAACCTGACCTTTGCCACCTCACTCTGCTTCATTCCCATTAATGCTCTTTTAGTGAATCACTGTCAGAGGACAGTGATCGCGTTTTCTTCTTTTTGTCTAAAAGGGTACACTTAAGCCGTTGGTGTATCTTTGTTATTCTCAGTCTGAAACCCTCTCTGTCTGAAAAAAGTACATGACAGGTTCCTATTTCTGCTTTTCATTGCTTCACCATTTAGCTTTGGGAGGACAGGACTGGTCATAATGGCCTGCTTTGAAGTGTGCCCTCCAAATGTGCAACTCACATTTAGGGCCCATTATGAGGAAGCTGTCAAATTAAACTGTTCAGAGGCTCAAAACAAAAGAAAATCTAACCCAGCTTATCTAACCAATCAGTGTGCCT
The DNA here is from genome assembly GCA_037577295.1 of Ladigesia roloffi. Classification (NCBI taxonomy): domain Eukaryota; kingdom Metazoa; phylum Chordata; class Actinopteri; order Characiformes; family Alestidae; genus Ladigesia; species Ladigesia roloffi. Next base: position 29,003,408 of record JBBKCR010000038.1, on the reverse strand, counting down.
CCCTCCAGTGTGAGCTCCCTGCAGGCAGCAGTCTGATATTGTCCTGTGTCTTTTCATTCACAGCTCAAATAGAGGTGATTCCTTGTAAGATCTGCGGGGACAAGTCCTCCGGGATCCATTATGGCGTTATCACCTGCGAAGGCTGCAAGGTAAAAAATTGTACCCATCTAATCTTGCACTTCTGCCTCCCCCAAGGCATGTCACTCTCCTGTTCAGGATCTAATGTAAAAAAATGTCTTTCCTCTGTGAGCACTAGGAACAGAATGGAATTTTTATACAAGTTAAACCCTGCTGGATGTGGTTGCTTTTACCATTTTACACCATTGTGTGAGCATTTCATGATATCCGTACTTTAATTTGCTGCTTTATGCAGTTTACAAGTCATAATTGGTCATAAATAAGAGCTATGAACAATATATCCTGTCAATACGTCATCATAGCATCACATTTGAGATTCTTTTCCCAGTTACAGCAAAGGAAATGTGTGCTGGGATGACTTAAGTGTATGTAACTGGCATTTAAATGTTTGCGTATTGATTTGCACCATTAACTAATGGCTGTCGCAAGTAAACAGACCAGCCCAAATCAGATCAAATCATTAGGACTCAGCAATATCTTACTTGAATATCTGTTATAAGCAATTATAAGCTTCACATAGCTTCCCCAGAGCAAGTCATCATGGAAACTAGGGAATCTAGGGGGAGTTTCTCTACACATAAAACATCACAGTGCAGTTTAAATGATGGCTGTGTGAAATCCACAGCTTGGGCTAGATATAAATCAGCCACATATAAGATAATTGATGTTTTTCTCACAAACATTTAAATGGTGTTCTTGACTCCACATAAGTCATCATCTGCTTCTTGTCATTTGTTAAAAGCAAGTGATCTGTTGTGGATGCTAAAGATTAAGCCATCTTTTCAATAGAGTGACCCATTAACTTCATTTATAAAGATGTTTTCCTATGTTTTTTCACCTGATTTTAGACTAGCAACACCCAAATTCAGTTTAACAGCTGCCAGATTACTGGTAAAAATGATTTTTCTGTCTTTTTTGCAGGGTTTTTTTCGCCGCAGTCAACAAAACAATGCCATGTACTCATGCTCTCGGCAGAGGAATTGCCTGATTGACCGCACAAACCGTAACCGCTGCCAGCACTGCCGACTGCAGAAGTGCCTGGCGCTAGGGATGAGCCGAGACGGTGAGTCATCATGAACACCTCAGCACCGGGCCTGAGCTTTAATATATGCATTCAAAATGATCAAAATCCAAACTCACCTAAGTTATTTGAGAAAAGCTGGAAACTAGATCAAGTGTGGCAAACACCGGTCTAAAGATAGATTGGCGAATAGAGGTAGGCCAGTCATGAGAAGAACACAAAGAAAGATGAGCCAGGAGGTGTTGTGGTTCAGGGTGTGTTTTATTTATGCAATTAGGTGATGCCCTGAGCAAGCTGCTCTCAGTGTGTCATGTTGAAACTCAAGCGAAGTGTAAGGTGAAATCTCCGGCAGGATCTGTGTTTGTGATGGTGTTTGTTTACTTGTAGAGTTTCACCGTGATGCACAATACATGGTGTGTCCAGACACACACAGCTGTGATTGGTTTAAACCTGTAAACCAAGTCTTCTGGCGGTGCCAGTGGTTCTCAGCCTGGTCCTGAGGGACCCTCAGATGGTTTTCAAATCTGTAGACTGTCTGGTGGTCCCTGAGACATGGGTTTATTGAGAACCACTGCCATTTTGCAGCAGATCATCCAGTCCCACTAACTATTCTATTTGGTTGTTCTGCATTAGCATTCTAAGACTCGCAGTTTTACTTATTTTTTTTACAGCACTGTTTTCAGTAACCTGGGTAAATAAGATCCTTCAGAGATACTGTCATAGCACTTAGATCCTACTTGGCTGGAGTGATGTCAAAATCAAGTGATCCTGCTTAGTTAGAAATGACCAGTCTTAATAAAGACCTCTGTTTTCATTTGCTGGTTTTCCCATTTGCTGTGTTTTAATACATTTAATAAATAATAAATGTTTTTTTATATAGTATTATCTTCCTCCTTTTATAATTAACTAGGAATGCCCAAATAAGAGGTTTATAATTTATTTAAAAAATCTGACTATTGATGAGGTCTGGCACAAGCTTTTGTCTTCAGACAGTCTCTCTCTCTTACTCTCTCGCTTTCTCTCACCCTCTCACTTTCTCTCTCTTACTCTCTCGCTTTCTCTCGCCCTCTCACTTTCTCTCTCGCTCTCTCTTTCGCACTCATGTTTTTGGTCTCTCCATCGCTCTCTTACACTCACTCACTCTTGCTGTTTCTTGCTGATCCTGGCACCTGGCAGGGCTGTGTTTACACACTCCGAATGCAACAGGTGTTTGCTTACACACAAGTTTCACTAAAGGTGCAGAGGGTGTAGGTGTTCTTTAGATCATATTGCAGTATTTCATTGTCAGCATATTATATTGAATAATGTAGTGTTTGTTCATCTCTCTCTTTTTGTGTGCATGTTTTATTAATAGGCTAATAAGTCCCTGAGTAAATAATACCAAGAGCTTTAAAACACTACACAGGAAAAAAATCTCCATCCCTGATTTCAATGCTCCGACTCTGTTTGCCCTCTGTAGCTGTGAAGTTTGGCCGTATGTCCAAGAAGCAGCGCGACAGCCTGTACGCAGAGGTGCAGCGGCACCAGCAGCTGTCTCAGGACTGCCTGAATGGGCTGGATGGGGGTCTGACCAGGGAGCACGAGGAGGGGGGTGAGGACAGCGGCCACAGCCGCTCTTACAGCAGCGGGGGATCCAGTGTGGCCCTCAGTGACCTGGACGACATCGCCACGCTGCCCGACGGCCTGCTCTTCGACCTGCCGCTGACTCCGGGCGAGGCTGGCGAGTACTGCGGCCTAGAGCTGCTGGACAGTGGGGGCGGGAGCGCGGGAAGTGGCAGCTCGTCCAATCAGAGCTCACCGGAGCCCTGCATCCTGGACATCGCTGAAGCAGGACGGATGAAGAACGAGTATCAGCTGCTGTCTGAGCCCAGCCTCCTCACACACGTACTACTGGGAGCACTGCCTGACGACTGCTCCCTACTCGAAATCGGTGGGTCTTTGCCTAGAACACGACTAATATTCCTCTCAGTGCATTCTTCAGCTTAAATCCACCATCTGCAACATTTGTTAGAGTTCTGTATGTATGAGATTCTTCTATTCAATCAGTCAGCATACAATAGACCCATTTCAGGTGTGCGACCTATATTCACATATTTTTATGTGTCTGCTGGCAAGAACCATCAGGCATTTGTCAGTTGTGTTATCGTCTATACATTGGTTTTAAAGATTTGGAGTATTTCTTCATATCACTAAATGTAATGTTTAAAATTATCAACAGCATTTTCAAATCATGCAAAAATATACATAAATGCAGATACAAGGTTTTGTTTTCTTGCACAATTATTAAACATCCAGTGATATTTTGAATAGTGTTTATATTGACTTACATTTCAAAGCCTCTGATGAATCAATATTTGAAGAAAAAAAATGTAGTATACTGAAAGAAATATAAATTATTTCTGTAGTAATAATAATAATAAATGTATATAGTGCCTTTCCCAAAGCAAAGGGTGGTTCATTTCCATTTGTAATGTCTATAATGTTAGTTATTGTAAAACAGTGAAGAACATAGCAGTAGATTGATGGGTTTTGATTGCTGGAAGCCTTAAAATAACACTGGTGAAGTATTACTCAGTCCAAGTGTGCCTCCACTGCTTGAATAGAATCAAATATTAGCTAGGTGAAAGCTTAGGCTTTTTGACAGTAATAGTTTAAGTGATAAAAAGAACACAGTGTGCCAAATCCAGAGTGTTTGAAATTGCTCATTTATCACTTTATATTTTAACCCCAAGCCACTTGTCATTGTATCTTTTGGAAAGGCTGCGATTGGTTAAACAGTACCTAGCGTATGACTATTCTGGTTAAACCTGCCTAGGTGGATATTTATATGTCTTCAACCACTGCTGCAAAGAAAAACAACACTCATCAGACAAATAGAACAAACAAATAAACAAATAAAATCCTCAAAACGCCACCAGCACATTCTGTGGCCAGTAAACATGTCAGTTACAGAGAGTGCTTTGAGAAAACATATGAAGATTCATTAAAATTGCTCGTGTTTGTGTGTGTGTGTGTGTGTGCAGAGCGAATCACCCAGAATGTGGTGAAGTCTCATGTGGAGACGTGTCGGTACAGCGCAGAGGAACTGAAACGTCTTACCTGGAACCTGTACACCCCGGAGGAGACCCGCTCCTTCCAGCTCAAGGTAATCACCAAAGGCAGCCAGTCGGTGATGAATAAGTTTCATGCTGTAACAGTAAAGCCCCATACCTTTCATGGAAAGAGCACTGAGCATTAGAATAATGGTATCGAGGCCAGGCCATCTAATAACTATCATATCATGTTAGGCCCTAATACACTATTATTGGTCTTTGACGTAAAAGTGCCCCCTTTTGCCCCACTTTCCGTGTTCTGTGTTAGCAAGGTCACAGCGGTGATGCCCTTTGCTGCTGCGTGGATTAAAAATCCAAATTTAACCTCTCGACGTTTTTTGTTACGTTTAAGCCAGCCATATTTTTTTCTCTGTTGTTTCATCTCCTTTTTCTTTTGGAAAAAAGTGATGTGTTGATACGGGAGTTGTTTGTTGGTGCCTATGCTGATATGCTGGTGCCCAGGGGTATAGATGCTGATACATGCTAGATATGGCAAAAAAGAAATGTGTGTGTACAAATGTGCAGATTAATATACAGGCGCACTTTCTCACTCACGCACATATATAGTTAAAGGCATATACGTGTATTTGTTCATACACATATGAATCTGTGCACACACATAAAATTAGTGAAATTCATTGATTTTATTACAATATTTTCTAAATTCTTTACCTTCCAGAATACAAAAAACCTAATCAGACCTCATAGTTCACTTTCTAGTCAAGTCACTGCATAGTGCAAACTATAATCTACTGGGTTCACTTTAAAGTAGTTTCTTCTGTAGCCTAAACTCTGAGAGTAAAATACAAATTTTTACATAAAATATGTAAGAACGTTTATGTCTCATTATACAATTACCATTCATGGAGTAAGCAGTGTGATATTTTTAAAGCGGTTCTACTGCTGTTCTACTTATTGACTCGTTCGCTGGTCTGGATCACTAGATGTGCATGATACGCATGACTGAATGTGTATTGAAGGATTGATTCAATGACTGATCTATGGAAAGTTGGATCTTTGGAGTGTGTATTCATGTTCGACTGAGGTATTGATCGCCTGATTAACTCGTGGATTGTTGTATCTAGTCTGCTGAGTGGATGTGGCAGCAGTGCGCCCTGCACCTCACCAACGCCATCCAGTATGTGGTGGAGTTCGCCAAGCGCATCAACGGCTTTATGGACCTCTGCCAGAACGACCAGATTATCCTCCTCAAAGCAGGTCAGTGCTCCCGAATGGCACGTCCCGAGCCGAGGCTCAGCTCAGATTAAATACACATACAGATTACAGATTACGTACACCAGATTACACACCTCAGATTAATGTTGTCAGATTAGGGATTAAGGAAGCATGTTGCCTAGCTGCAGCTGCCTCGGTGACTCTGCACTTTTGGCACAGGACTGGCGTTTGACAGAACCGTTTTTGAGAACCGTTTTTCAGTCTATTTATGAACCTTCAATCCAAACATTGCCAGTTGTTGAAACCATGTCAGGGTTAGATCTGGTAACTATAAAGGATTGCATATTTTGCAAAGGGGAAATATCGCATGGCCTACACTGAGATGATGTTAAAAAATTTGAACACATTTGATTAATGCATCTTTTCCAGACAATCCGCAAATTATAAAGTACGTTTTTTTGTTTAATTGATGCTTTTTGAAAAATAGAACACAACGTATGACATAACTTGGGCATAGGGATTAAAATGTATCCCCCCCAGTTTGTTAAATTAATCAAATATACAGTAAATGTGCTTTAAAATGTGTAGTCACCCTAGCTAGTGGGTGGTATTGGAGGCAACTAACTTGGGCAGGGAAAAAACACCTTGTGAGGAATGGGCTCTGGAGTGGTGCAGCCTTGTTATTGGGAGACAGCGAGTTTGATTCCTGGTGGTGCTGCCGCCAGGAGCAGGATTGGCTTTGGTCCCTCTGGAACCCATCGCTGTCTCATAGTGCGCTAGTGGAGGAGTCCTGGCTAGTGAGAGGAATTGGGGATGACTAAATTGGGGGGAGGTGAGTCTTGTTCATATTTCATTGTTCTGGATCTCTAAGCTTTGTTTACTAATGTTTGCCTCCTCTTGTCCTTTTTGTCTCCAACTTTCTATCTTTTTGATTCTCTGCTAATAATTTGGACGATAATTCAAAAAATTATATTCCCATCTCTGCAAAACATAATTATATACACTTAAAATATTTGCATTTTACATTCCTATTTTCATATCTTTTTTAAATTGGAATTTTTTACAACTTCTCCCTTCACATGTTTTTTAATGTATATATTCACCATTTTTAATACTATTTTTTATTTGCATGTTATTTTTGCACGGTGGAATATATCTTCCCCCTCCTGCCATCTTTCTCTCTCTCTCTCTCTCTCTCCCCACTATCTCTTTGTTGCTCTCTCTACAAATATCCCCACTCAGGCTGCTTGGAGGTCTTGCTTATCCGCATGTGTCGCGCATACAACTCCGCTAACAACACTATGTTTTTTGACGGCAAGTTCGCCAGCCCCCAGCTCTTCAAAGCGCTAGGTGAGTGTCTGCCACCTCCTGATATGGAGAACACAGTTCTGCTGATTTTCTGTGTCATACTTGATCCACTTATAATACTGTGCAAAAGTCCTAGACACCTGCGAAAATATTTAAAATCTCTCCCACCACTGAACCTGGTGCACTGAGTACGGATTGCTCTTTGCCTGGCAAATATAATAAACTTTATTTGATTTAAAAGTATTTCTGAATCCTGAGTCTGTAGAGTCAAATCATTTTTGGGCCACAAAAATGAACTGTGAGTGTGGTGTGGTGTTTTTTTGGTTTGTTTTGTTTCACATTAATATTTCTAAATATACTAAAGAAGATAATATAACACTTTGTTAGTGGGAAATAAGCCTTTTCCAGCAGCAAAGAAAAACTACAATAACACTACATGTCTGAGATGCAGATATGGACTACTTGAGCACGAATGTATGTTGCTCTGGATAAGAGCATCAGCTAAGTGCCGTAAATGTAAATGTACATGAAAAAAGTATGTGCTATACTAAATTGCATATATCTAGTGTGTGTGTGTGCATACACACTGCGAGTATCTAGTGAGATGCCTAATAGCTGCAGACATCAAATGATACACAGTAAAATTGCACCACCAGTATTGCACAAGAAATATTGCACATCAAAGTTAATGCACTTTTCAGTCATATATTTGTGGGTGTGTATGTTTGCTTGTGTGTTTTCAAAACTAAAAATAATAACCACAAATATCATTATACAGTAAATAGTGATGTTATGTTCAGTACATTAGTTATCCTTCTGGAGTTCCAGTATCACTGTAGATAACATCAGAAGGACTGATCAGGTCAAACCAGGTTGTAGATACCATCAGAAACCTGGTTTGACATGATCAGTCCTACTTTTTACTCCTTACTTCTTTGAAGTGTTAACTTTGCTGCAGAAAGAGACTTTTAAACCATTGGTATAGCTGCCTATGACTTTTGCACAAAACTGCACATCTGCATAAGGCCTGTAGTGAAGGTTCTCTCTGATTTGGTGAGGTGTAGCATGATGCTGTTGTTAATGAAGTTAAGGTTGGGATGTAATCTGATTCTGTGTCCAGTGATAAAGTCCAGCGATAATACGAAGGTTAATCGAAAGCCCCGAAATTCACCCGAATTGTTAAGAGCAGTAAATTTTATTGCGCAAGAAGAATAAAACCACAATAAAAGGGAACTTCCTTCTAAGAAGTGATCATGTTGCTTTTACTGGAATACGTAGGTGTGGTTGTGTACTCATATACAACATATAATGACCTGTGTGTGTGTTTGTGTGTATGTTTTCTAGGCTGTGATGATCTGGTGAATGCTGTGTTTGAGTTGGCCAAGAGTCTTTGTCGTCTGCAGCTGAGTGAGGAGGAGATGGCCTTGTTTAGTGCTGCCATTCTTCTATCTCCTGGTAAATCTTTTTCTCTCTCTCTCTCTCTCTCTCTCTCTCTGTGTATCCTTACCTCTTTATCATGTTTTCTCCCTTTTACCCCTTTATATTTTCACTCACCCCATCATATTCTCTCTCTTCCCTCTTTCTCCTCTACTTACCCAGTCAAATTCTCTCAGCCCATCCTATTCTCTCTCTTCTCATTCATCCTTTTCTCTCTCTTCTCACGTATCCTATTCTCTCTCTTCTCATTCATCCTTTTCTCTCTCTTCTCACGTATCCTATTCTCTCTCTTCTCACGCATCCTATTATTTTTCTCTCTCTCTGTCACCCCGTCATAATCTCTCTCTCTCTCTCTCTCTTGCCCTCTATGTCTGTCACCTCATCATATTCTCCATATTCCCTCTCACACATTCTATTCAGTCCATACTATTCTCTCTCTCTTACCCCATCATATATGCCCTCTTCCCTCTTTCTCTTCTACTTACCCAGTCAAATTCTCTCTCAGCCCATTCTTTTCTCTCTCTTCTCACGCCTCCTATATATTTTACCTTGCTCTCATCCAGTCTTATTTTCTCTCACTCTTTTATATTGTCTCTCATGCTATCTCACTAGATAGTAAACATACTGAAGAATTAAAATATAACAATAAGAAAGCTTGAACATTAAACCTTGCAAATGTGTAACATCTTTTCCTCTCTCAGATCGCCCGTGGTTAACGGAGAGCCAGCAGGTCCAGAAGCTGCAGGAGAAAGTTTATCTGGCGCTCCAGCACAGCCTGCACATGTCAGGGGCCAACCCAGAGAAACTGGATAAGGTGAGGCAGGCCACCGAAACGTATCCTCTCAACATTCACACTTAACGTTCCGTACCACGTCATTCAAACTCCCAATAATTTCTAGTTAGCCGTTTTTGAAGATCGGCCCTCAAAGATAAATTAAAAAGATATTTGTGATACATTGTAAGCCTCGCCCATTGGAACACCCAAGAAACCTAAATTTGCAACCTAATATTAATTCCTTAGTAGTATTAATGTATTTTCACATCTAGATGTTATTTGGTCTTACCACAGATCTGGCTAAATCGTGTTGAAAACCTTTCAAAGCCATTTTGACAATAACCTTTCCCAAGACGATTTTTAAAAATTCTCTTGAAAGTTGTTTTAATAGAAAGTGTTCCAATTTTTGCAGATCTATAAATTGCAGCGGTTGTGTTTTATAGGTAAATATTTGCACTGCAAGAAATCCTAAAATTAAGAATCAAGCTGAATTGACTCCAAACATAGTAAGAAAATTTCACCTCTTAAGCTTTCTTAAAACAAGAACATTTCTTTAGCTTACATAGTCAAGTCAGCTGTTCTTAAAACAAAATACTAGTCTTAGTTCAAAGCACGTTATTTCACAATTTCTATTCCTCAGACCTCATTTCTGGCATCATCGATCAGTAGCACCAGAAAACAATAAAGTGCACTTGCCTGGTCCCACCTGGGGCAGACTTGGAGGGGAGTTTCCTAAAGTAGATTGCCACATAACCAGAAGTATTAAAATAAATAATAAAAGATGTGAGATCATGTTTCTAACTCCTGTGCCAAACTTAAAAGATCAACTTTTCCACGTATGGCTTCTTGCAGGATTTTTTTTTCCAGTGGAGCGAGCCTCTATGATCTCCTTACCCCAATTAATGGAATGTTCCAGACAGTCAGAGCAAATTTTAAATTGTAGAGTAATATAACATTAAAATATTTTAATGTCTACGTTGACTAACACTTGCTACAAAAACTTAAATAGTCTTTTTTTGGAAAACATGCAGTTGAAGGCACTTAAAAAAGTTTGGTTTCCAGCTCTGATCTGTGGAACATCTAGATTAAATATTTTATTAATACTAAGTAGAAATAAAATTTGTTGCAAGAACATTAAAACTGGTGGAGAAATATATGTATAAAACTAAAGATTCCACATTTGGATACAAAATGACAGTAAAACATTTAGCATTAATCGCATAAATAGATAATGTGTCACAACAAATAAGAGTAAAAATATGTGTAACTGAAAAATAGAGTAAAAATATAGGATTTTTTATTTTTGTTCCATATATTTACAGACATTTATATTGCTAGACATTTAATAGATTCTTTTTTTCAATAAAATCGAACAAATATGAACTGGGAGGTATAGATGAGTCTGAATGGATTGACCCACAGTAAATATTCAGTAGATCTTAACTGGATATGAATCTTCCCTTCCTTATGATCTGATTTAATAATTAAACTCTTCACTTCCATTTTGGTGTTTTACGAGCGCCCCCTGCTGGACCAACGTATTTTAACGCTTTAATGAAAACTGAATGCAAATCAATTTGACAATCTTTTGAAAAGGCAACTGCTTTAAAATGTTTATAGAAACGATCCCAAATTATTAGGAAAAATATTGAAACACATTTACTTGTATACAGTAGAAAATTCTTCCAATAAACTTTCATTTATAAATTAAATAAGCAAGGTGTCATCAGTGACCAAGTTTGTGATCTGATTGCTGTTAATCTTTCTTTTTAATAGATGGTGTCTAAGCTGCCACAGATGAAGTCGATCTGCAATCTCCACATCGACAAGCTGGAGTTTTTCCGTCTGGTTCATCCGGAAACGGCCTACATCTTCCCTCCCCTCTACAGGGAAGTGTTCGGCAGTGAAATCAACTTCCCTGACTCCACCGAAAGTTAGGAGGGAGAGAAAAAAAGAGAGCGAAAGTTAGGGAGTGAAGGTGGAGGGGCTGAGAGGTAGAGAACCAGATTCAGCATTAGAGAGAGTGCAGAAAGAGAAATAGCATGATGGGGGATGACAAAAGTGATGAGAGAGTGGACAGTGGGTGCCTGAGGTGTAAAACCTTTTTTGTTTTTGTTTAGTTTTTTACTATAAAAAGAATAGGACTCTGTACAAAACCTCACCTGACCAGCAGCCCAGAGACAATCTTGCTCCCCATTTTAGTCATTGATTTGTACAGGAGCACCATACAGACCATTATAGGGGCCAAGACTCACCATTATACCCCCATAAACAACACAATCCCCCCTCCAGTTCACAGCACTCTCAAAAACGACTCAAGAAATGCGTAGATAATCAAAAGTTAGGCACTTTTGCTAGACAAATGATGTTTGTCTTTAGCGAATATAGGAATATTTTTAAGACATGTGTCTTCAAAAGCATAGGTTCTCAGTTCTTTCCTCCGGGACACTGGATTTTTGTTTCAGTCCAGCTTAATTACACTAAAACGTGTTCTCCGAGTGGTCCTGGTGGTGCGGTGCCCTGCGCAGTTTAGTGTTTCTCCTGCTCTAACATTCCGCTCAGGAAAGACGAGAGCCACCGTCTTATATTTAGTTTTAATGTCAGTTTAAAATAAGGGACTATTAACTCAGTAACTAGCGCCACATTATTTTTTATTGTTAATCATCAATTTATCTAGATCAGCCTTTCAATTTATGATTCTGTAATATGCAAATGAGCCTCTAACCCAACCATTTGCTTCATCTTGCCAAGGGAAGATGTTCTATATTTGTAAAATATGTATAAATTATATTTAATGGTCATTATGTGCATCATTTTGGTCAAAATAATGCAAGCCAGTGTCATTTTAATGCAACTGCAATAGATTTTGTCAGTATAATGCAACTCTATGAGCCTTTAGACAACACAAACTAGTGAAAATAAGCTAGTGAGTTGGGTGTATTAGATTAGGGAAAATACTAAACTACTGTTTGGGGCACTTAAAGGAACAGGACGGTAACGAAAATCCCGTCCCCCCCCTCGGACAAATCGTGAATGTACCCCCCAGACAACAGCACTTAACCTTAGGATGCGACCGAATGTATGTACTGCACCTTGGTTTGTTTTCTTTTTTTATTTATTGTTTGTTTAGTTGAGTATTTTTCTATGTAAACCGACATGAGTTACAAGCGACAATCTATTAGAAACCACATAGTGCCCAGGTCTTCAGCAGTACGAAGGGACCAACCCAAACAAAATGCGACGCGAGCTCTTGTACGCAAACCAGTCATCCGAGGGAGTTCTGTAGTTTTCTAATGCAGTGGCTCCCAGCGGTGGTCCTGGAGACCCGCCTTGCCCCGCCCCCGGACCTGAATCAGAATCAGATCATCTGGGGAGGTGTATCACAAAGCTGGATTATACTAGGGTTCTTTTTTCACATCAGAATTACTGATACAGATAAAAGTATTCCCACAAGTATTCCCCGAGTCATAAGATAAGATAAACCATTTTTGGTCAGCAAAATGTGACCCTCTGCCGAAACCCAGCTTTACATAGAAATCCTGTTTTGCGAAATACCTCCCTTTATATTTAAACAAGAGGGAATACACCAATCATCCAGGCGGGGATAATCCAGGACCAGGATTAGGAACCACCCTCTAACGTGCAATGAAAATGTAGTACTGTCTGTTTATTTTTCTGCTATTTTTTTTTGTCTCTTCTTATTACCAGCGAGGTGTAGAACGTTTATACTTTATAGCACTTATAAACTACGTGTAGATACTCACGTTCGCTCAGGCACTTGTTTCAGACAGTGTTTGGTGCTGCTCTTTTTTTTGTTTGTTTGTTTGTTTTTTTCTTATTATTTGAAACACAATGAGAAACCTCAGTCCCACGTCCCCTGCCCTTGTTGAATGCCACTTAAAGTCGAGAAAGATACATTTATGTTCCTTTTAATTTATACGTACAGGACTAGATGATTATTTTAAATAGGAATGTATATACATAAACAGATGTAATGAAGACAGTGAGAGCGAGGGACAGAGAGAGAGCAGGGAAAGAAAACAACGGAGCACAGGGTTTCGGAAGAAGAAGAAGAAGAAAAAAAAGAGCCGGGACTTTAATGGACCTGCGAGGCCGGGTATGAGACCGGAACTGGGACGGTAGATTAAAAGCCCGTTTTTTTCCATGTGGGGGAGAACCTCCACACCTTGCACACCTTTTTCGAACTCCTGAAGCTGAGCTGAGCTGGTGGACCCTCTAGGACCCTCTGCTAGGGCTGGACCTTCTCTGATGGATTCATAAAGCTTTCCGGCCGAGGCCGTTTCAGTCCGGACTTAAATGAGAGACGGATGAAGAGCTGATGAGTAAACCGTACATAAAAACATGGACGTTTTCCCACAGACACACACACACACATACACACACACACACACACACACACACACAGACAAGCACACGACGAGGGTCAGCCGGTGGACCTAACAGGAAACGCTGCATTTCTCGGGTGTATTATTTTGTAAATTGTGGCTCCCTACCCCCCTTTTCTCCCACTTGCTGTCCCTCCGTTCACCTCTTCCTGCTCGAACATCTCGGCATGACAAAAAAAAAGAAAAAGAAAAAAAAAGGTCGACAGAGATCTCAGCTACCCCCCTGAGTCAGGGATTAGTGTTGTATTTATGGACGAACTTCATTTTTCAGAACGATCCGATAGTTTTATGATATGAAATAGTATTTTCTGTCTTGAACTATGTTACAAGATTTCAGGAGGAATTCCACCTATGTTTGAAATATTCTGCATTGTTGATTTGTTGAGGTGTAGAAGTCATTAAGAGTGGGTTGTCGGAAATGCTTCTAAGTCCGATTCGCTCAAAGTGGTGGTGAATTGAACTTGAGCATCTGTTCGGGCTCTAAAAGCAATTACCTGAAATTGGCATGAATACAGGCTATTTATATTAGCTGTGAGAAGCCTTTAAAACCAGCTAAAGTGATTTTTTAAAGAAAAACATTTGCTGCGGAAGGATACGTGCTGGCGTTACATGGCGAAATAGTCCCCAAAAATATTTCATATGGATTTGTAACGCTTTTACCATTAGAAAGAGATACAAAATAGGGATCATATATCATTTATATGTAGTTATATCAGAACAAATTTAGATAAACTTGTGAGTTTGGGTAGTAAATAAAAATATTCTGTGAGAAAACGAGGTGTAACTGCATGGTTGGATACCTGCCTCTGGACCAAGAGGTCAAGGGTTCAAATCCTGCCTTCATCATACCATCAAGGGTTCCTTAACCCCTAGTTGCTCCAGGGAGACTGCCCCCTGTAGTTTGGGAATGGAAGTTGCTTTGGATAAAAGCATCTGCTGAATCCTGTAAATGGATCCATGCCCATATTTCAAAAACTGTACGACAAAAAGAGATGCCTGATATAAAATGAATTAAAAATTTTTTACTGATAATCATACTTTATTGTTGTGGAAACCTGGTTCCATTCAACCCGTTACAAACAAGCATTATTCTACAACCTCAAACACTCTGAAAGACTATCTTTACACCTTAGCAGTTGAAATGCGCAGAAAATTTGAACTGTCAGTGAAATCTTTCCTTTGAAGAAATCCACTGAAAAATGTCCGACATTTCAGGATGACATGGGCTTGAAACTCCAAGCTGTCTTCTGAGTCATCAGTTCACTTCAGTCGTTCGAAGTGTATTATGATCAAATCCTCACTTTTAGAACCTGACTTTGCATGCAGTCTCATTATTTACACTCTTGCCTTCCCAATGGAGTCCAAGTGTACAGCACGAGCAATCTAATCTCTTCATGTGCTCACTTTTGTATGGTTTAATAAGGGTGTATTTTTTTGTTTTGTAAGAAGTAAACTGTTTTCCATGTACTTTTTACAGAAACAAGCATCTTTTAAACGTGTCACTCAGGGAGTTAGCTGGTCTCTGTCTTACCAGCATCCTCAGTCTGCCGACCACAAACAAAACGGAAAAAAACAAAAAAAACACCCCTTCCCCTTTACACGCACACCACACTTTACACCGAATAGGAGACCCGTATCCTTGATCACTGTGTCCTACAGCTAGATATATATATATATATATATATATAAATATACAGTATATATTTTTGTGAATGTCAATCACAAAGTGTCAAAAGACCTTTCCTCTTTCTTCTAATGTTCTACTACAGGATATTTGAGCCTGAGTCGTATAAGTCAGGATATAAGCAAGATGAGAAAAAATAAATAAAAAAAATAAAAATGAAAGATGAATTTTATTCTCTGATGGATGTTATTTTTATGTGAACTACATTTGTTGGACTGTAGCCATTTTTTCAATTTCGGAGTGACTCCCCACCAACCTGTCTTGTTGGGTTTGTGGTCTCTCTCTTTTGTTTTTTTGTTTTTGTTTTTTTAAATGAAAGTAGCCTAAGCACAATAGAAACACCAAAAAATAGTTTCCTTTCTCCTCTCCTGGACTTGGTTATAAAGTGTAAGAACCTCAAAAACTGAATTTTACTCTGTGTGACACCTTGTTGTACAAAAATGTGCTTACAGGAATGTAATAAAGTGGGGTTGTTTTGTATTGGAGAGACACACATTATTTTGGGTTTTTAAGTTGGCTCCTTTACAGAAAACCTACATCTGAATTGTTCAAGCACAGCAAAGCACATCTAACTAAAGTTCTGAACCAGGGAAGAAACAGGAGCAGATGCTAGTATAATGGTGGTGCTGAATGGTTGGAACTCCTTTAGGCTCTTGGTTAAACATTTGTTCCCATTTCTTTCATTTAATCGACGCAATAGTATGTTTGCCCCAGCAAGGGGTTTCAAAGCAAAATATAAATGAGTGGTGCTTCAGAACTGTTTGTATATGTATGTATGTGAGATATACACACAGACACAGATACAGTGCTGTGTACATTAAGTCCTGAAGCAGAAAGAACAGGTCAGAGCTTCACTGAAGATGAAATAAAAGATGGCATTAGAGTGACTGATTACTAGATGGGCCATAACATATAGCTTTAAGATGTTCATAAATGGCAATTTGACAGTTTAGCTGACATGACAGTGTTTTTGCACCACCAAGGTGATTCAAAACAAAAAGGGAAAAAGCTATCTCAAGACTTTGTAAATATGTAAGGATAGCTGTGAGATATATATTTATTTGTATGTCAATATAGGATGAGTGATGGGCCTGTGTTTCTGCTCTACTGCTCAGGTAGAAAGACGCAGCCTGAGCTGCACTGAAGATAAAATAAAATATGTTATTCAAGTGGCTCTTATGTCTAAATGTAGGCCATAATATTTGAGCCCATTCCACACCACGTCAAATCAGCCTATGATGTTCATGAATGCAAAAGTCAACGGCAAGTAAAACCTCCCTCAGCAGACACGCCAGAAGAAGAAAGGAGAGAACCCATGTGAGCCGGAAGTCGGGGGGTGTCGATTCTGTCTGGCTGCAGGAGTTGGCAGAGCAGGAGGAAAACGAGCTGCGAGACTTTACTGGAGTTTTTTTTAAAGACATTAAATCCTCAAAACATCAATTTTCAGCGCAGTGGCAGGAATTAAGACCGCTTAAAGATGTCTGTCGCTGGCTTGAAGAAGCAGTTTTACAAAGCTAGTCAGGTGAGTCGTGTTTTTTGTTGTTTTTTGAGTTCGAGTCCAGATTCATAAACAAAACCAACACTCATCCTGGTTTTCTTGACATTTTGTTTAGATGGTGACTCGGGAAACATTTTTTATCTTCTTAGTTGGAAGTTTAGACTCGTTTTGTGTTAAAATTGGGTTTACAATTCCTTAACTAGGTTGGTAGTGAGTTTAATCCAGTTCTGTCTCTGTTTTGAACGCTTTAACGCCCATGGCAACTTTAAGGAGTGTGTAGGAGAAATTTCAAGTGCCTGTTTAGAGGTGTAGTCTACTTCTAAAACAATGTTTTGTAGTCTAAACTACTTAAAAATACTGCTTAAGTGGGCTAAATCATAATTTTGAATCTGAGGCTGGCCTACCCTGCCCCACACCTCTTTCCTTCTGGATGCCAACACTGTTTACTGCGAGCTGTGCTACCTTGCCATGTTAGACATGAGTCTAATAAGTGTGCACTTCTCTCTACCTAAGTCTTGTTTTCTCACTGCCACGTCATTTAGTCTGCAGTACACAATATGGACAAAAGTATTGGGACACACCTGTTTTCCAGGGCTTTGCGCTAGGCCCCTTTCTTTCTTAATGCCTAAGCAGACCATGAACATTCTGGACAAACGTCATGCTTTTAAATTTATGGACACAGTAGTTGTGAGGAAGGACCTTTTCAATTCCAGCATGACTGCATTTGGAATGAACTGGAATACAATTCTCATCCAACATCAGTGCCTGAGCTCATAAATGCTCTACAAATAAATTAATGGGCACAAATTCCCCACAGAAACTCCAAAATCTTGTGAAAATCCTTCCTAGAAGACTGGAAGCTGTTATTGATGCAAACAGGGAATTAAATCCATATTAAAGTCTCTGTAATTGAATGCAATATAATTTTAAATCTTTATTGGTGTCCTAAGAATTTTGCCATATTGTACCACACTACAAATGACTCTTACAATTGCATGCACACTAGTATTAGCTGAACAGCAAAGGTCTTACTTCAGAACAATAATTTTAAAATGATCGCAGGTGTCGAGTCCTATACCAGGCAACACGTTTCATTTAAGAAAATATGTCACACCTGCCTTAGACTCCAATTATAACCTCACTTAATGAGTGACAGTGTCATTGTACCTTCAACCCACAGTTTGATTCATGCACAATTTAGTATTTTTGCTGTATTTTCGATTAAATTTGGAAGAAGTTGTCAACATTAACAGGAAATACATTTTTTATTGGGCCAAATGTTTTGCTCTGAACCAAACAAGTCAAACAGGAACCGTTTCACCAAGTTCTCACCCAAGCTCTAAAAATATCCATAAAAAAAACTGCATAAACATAAACAACAAGATGGGACCAGTTAAATCAGCACATAGAAAAATGTATACCCATTAAAAAAGAGATCGTTTGTCTAATGCTAAGATCAAATTCTGCTTCACATTTTAAATTATGAAGCAATGCCTTCAAAGCACATTCCTCACATTTTTAGTCTGGGTAAAGTTTCCATAATGCAGTTTTCATGCTTTGAATGGTTGATGACCTAAGCAAGACCACATTGTCACATAGTCATTATGCATTGTCACAAACACAGTGAACCAAGATGATAGAATTTAGAGGAAATCATTTTAGAAGGAAATCAGGATGTCTGAGGTAGTCCTGAGGAACTTCCCAAGATCATGTGATATTTATGTTTGTTAGTAAACCTGATAGATCATGTGCTTCCTCAGAACTGTGTGCTAAAGAGTTTTTTAGGGGTT
This sequence comes from Ladigesia roloffi, assembly GCA_037577295.1. NCBI lineage: Eukaryota > Metazoa > Chordata > Actinopteri > Characiformes > Alestidae > Ladigesia > Ladigesia roloffi. The sequence goes on along the minus strand of JBBKCR010000038.1, from coordinate 28,985,083 downwards.
GTTTAGTTTGTTTTGACTGTACTGTTGTAGATTTCTTGTCCTGTTCTCATTTAAATGACAACAAAATGTTCTTTCAGAACAAAGAGATGCCCAGTGGAGTGAGATACTTTGAAGATAACGGTGCTAAATAGCATGATAAAAGTGTTGGTAATACTACCACTGTAGAGCAGTGTAGACATCATATCACCAAGCACTAGATGGTGAATGGTTCTATTCCTAATATTTTGTTCTTCTGATCTGTTTGGGTTTTTTATTCTTCTACTCGGCGGTTTGATGTGATAATTATTTGAAGAATAGTTTCAATTGCCTCTAGAATTCGCTATAAACTCAGATGGGCTGAAGGCTCATCAGGTACAAAAATCAGCCCAGTTACTGACTTTAGATCATTTGTGTTTTATTTTGTCTTTACTGTATATTTCTAATACCACAGAACATGTTGATACTTGTGTCTTTGGCCTTGTATTGGGCTTTGTCCTTTCTGCAGGACAAATCAGATTAGATGTTTTGACTTGAGTGCTCAGATTTGACCATTTGTTTGTGTTGATCTGTATGGTCAGGTGTGACCATAGATGGTAAGATGTTGGTGGGATGTGCTGTATGGTCTGGTTTGATGAATTGTGGACAGTGGCACTGACAAAAAGACGTGAAGCAGAGATGGAGGAGCTGAAAAAATTTAGATTTGCATTGTGAGTGATGAGGACGGATAGGATCAGGAATGAGTTTTATCAGAGGAAAAGCTTGAGTTGGACCTTTTGGAGGAAAAGGACAAGACGACACTGCCATGATTTGGACATGTTCTGAGGAGAGACTGAGTGTGTTGGGAGGAGGATGCTGAGGAGAGACTGAGTGTGTTGGGCGGAGGATGCTGAGGAGAGACTGAGTGTGTTGGGAGGAGGATGCTGAGGAGAGACTGAGTGTGTTGGGAGGAGGATGC
>JBBKCR010000038.1:28897023-28907342 GCA_037577295.1 Ladigesia roloffi | reverse complement strand
AATGCACATTACAGAATTTTATTTAAAGGAAAAACGCAATAATAATAAAACGCCTATAAGGCAGTTTGTCAATGCACACACACACAAAACACTCTCCATGTGGGAAATGGTTCTGAAGAGGGAATGCTGGACTGCAGCTGCCAGAGACGCATCACAGCCAATATACGGGTGCCTCGTGCTCTCTGGTCAGTACAAAAATGTGTTCATTTATGTTTGGTATGGATATATAGCTGAAATCATGTTAGTACTTGTTTCAAAATTAATAAATCATACTTTTCTTACTACATTAGCACTAAAATTCTGACAGAAATATTATTACAGAAAACATGTTGCCAAGATAAAAAGGAATTACAAAAAAATGTGGAGGAACAATCAATAATTTGGTTCTCATAAAAAAATCTACTAAGTCACGAACATACATTGGATGTTCAGGCAAGTGTTATCTGAGGAAAACCATGTAAATCCTATTAATCAAACTACTCTCATAATATTCCTAATATTCATTTCACAAGAACCTAACTTGATATTACCTGCAAAGTCATGAATGAGGTCTTTGATCAGGTGGCCAATAATGGCGTAGAGGGTCATGATGATGACAATGGTAGCGAGGATCATGTAGAGGACGTGTATGGGCATGTGGATGGCATCTCGAGCAGGAGGGATGTAGGTCTCAAAGAACACCTCATCTTCCACTGGGGGCTTCAGAATTGGGGGCTCATGAGGATTTGCCATGGCTGCTAGCTGCTTGGCGAGAGGTGAGAAGATGGGTGGAGGTCAGGGTGATCTCTGCTGACCCGGACGGTCCGGGGCTCTTTACTCTGTCAAATACAGGAACACTAATTGGAATTATTTGCCACAGATCAAAATTTACACAATTTTTCACTAACCTAGTCAGTTTTGAGATTAAAATTTAGCTTCATTATTTTGGAACTGGCTAAAAGGCTAATGCTAATAACAAACGCTACAATTCAATATTCTTTACTAAAAAAACCGCCTTAAAACTTCACTCAACTTTCTCAAAGTGCAGCTATAGATAAGATATGTGAATGTGGTACAGTATGATTTCTGTGAGCTACAAAAATGAACAAAATTTCACCTTGTAGACAAACGTTGTTGGTGACCTGTTAGACAACAGGTTGTATTTTTACGAACCACCTCAGGAATAGGTGAGCTGATTGTGGCAAAAACAGAAATAAATATGAAGCCCTATAGTGTTGAAATGACTGCCTCTAGAGTGAGATCACGAGTCTAGATGCAGATTTAAAGCTTTGAGAGAAGCTTTGGGGATGTTTTCATGGAAAAGGTTTGTGTGACAATTGACTGCTAGCATTTGTTAGCTGCATTAGCTTCATAGCCAAACAGAAAATACAACATATCCTACATTTTTGTGGGCAGTAGAAAATTGTTTCCATTTGCTTTTTACCATTCATTTATAAAACTATTTTCACACAAAAGATCAGTAACAGTGTTTTTACAGTAAATGCACAGACTCTTTTCATACCAATATATATGAAATATCTCTCAACATCGTTATTAGAAACACCTACTTCATTATGGTATGTGCTGTTAAGACCCTTCTTCTCATTTTCTGATCACTGTTTTGCTGACCAGATATTGCCCGGTTGAATGCTTAATCGAAAGAACACCATGCACATAACTACTGACATGGTAGTCATGTGCATGGTGAGTGTATTGCTGGAGACTTTATTGTGAGAGTAGGTGTCATTGCTAGGCTGAGAGTCGTCCACCATCTAAAAGCCTAGAAATTTGTGAACTGATCACTGATTAAAGACCATTGGGTTGCTGACACATATCATACATGAAAGATACACCAGCAAAACCTACAATAAATCTGTAGAAACTGTAGCCCATCTGCTACGGCACAATCATTATTAAATATTATACACATTATGCATTAAATAAAATACCATAGGGATCTCTAATAAAGAACAAACCGATAGTATAGTACATACCTCACAAACCCAGTAATGATTAACCTCCCATTCTTCTGGGGTAAGCAGCACTGTAGAACATCTCCATGAGCTTTGTTTTCCTCAAAAATCACTTTTTCTTTAGCTTTATGTACAGTAATTAGACGGATATCAACCAGTGCTCCATGCTTACTGCTCATACATTCGCGATAGATCCAACATTGTGATTGGCCAAGATCCTCAAGGTCAGAGGGCTTAGTCTCAGATATTATCCTTCAGCAGGTGGGGCTTAGCACAGAGGACTGTTATATCCTGAAACAAAACCACTGGCCCATGGGAGGAACCTAACCACATTTCACCATTCAGACTAGTCCAGACCAGTTCAGACTTTGGGTCTTGGACTAAAACATCACCTACTGCTGGGTTACAGTAACGTTCAACTATGATAAAATGGTCTACATTTTGGATAGCAGTAAAACCCTTTTGAAATCACTTTGACATAGATTTTCATTCATTCTTTTTCCTTACTAATCCTTACTAGTGTTGCGGGTAACCAGAGCCGATCCTGGGTCAACGGGCACGAGGCAGGACTCCATACATTCGACAAAGTATTTTCACAAAGGAAAACAATATCACCCATCTGCTGAATTCATGGTAAAGTCATTTCACGAGATCAGTGCCAAACAGACCTTGTAGTCTGATCTTTTTTCAGTAACATTTTATGTTGCTCTTACAAATCAGCAGTCTTTTTTTCCTGCTCTTCTGGTGCAAATTTTAGTCTCTGAAGGCATTTCTCTTTGTGCAACATTGGGAAACTAGAGCGCTCCGTCTGTTCCTGATAGATCTACTATTATGCAGTGCTGCAAAACTGCTGAGTCACCGATAGCAAAGGTACAATAACATCTCCTTTAAGGAAGAGTTCCCCTCATCCCAAATGCTGATGACCAGCCAAGACAGGACTACATGGTTAAGGTAGAAAGGATTGGAATTTGATTCTTCAGGATCTTACCCATGCAAACTGCATCCCTAAGTCATAACAGACATCTTGACCCGCAGATAGGTTCTATATGACTCCATCCTTTGCAGGGGTTTGTGAAACTAAATCAGCAGCTCCTGATTCAGACTGATTAAGCAGACACATAGACATACATTATCTGCATCTCTCTTACAAATCAGTAACCATATTTTTGGTTTGTGTGTACGATAACCAGTGTCATTACTGAGCCTTTTCAGGATAAATGGATTGAATTGCTCCTTGATTTCAAAGTTAGGCCATCACGTTATCAGCAGGGCAGCTGGTAGGTTACTGGTTAGGGCAGTTGCCCTGTGAATAGACAGTTGTATGTTTAAGTCTCAGGACTGCTAGTGGCTCCTTAGAGGTACCCTTGAGTATGGGTGCTTTCACACATGCCTCAATTAGTTTGGTTGAATCGCACTAGAGTTCCCAGTTGTTGCGGTTCGTTTGGGCATGTGAGAATGCAAGAGTCGCACCCGAGTCCGCACCAAAAGTGGACTAAAAAAGCGTACTGAGACCTCCTTGAAGATAGTATATCTTAATAGATCAGGAGTACAGTGCAGGGTTTAGACAAAGAAACTCCGCTAACAGTATCCAAGTGCGGGATACGCGGGAGTTTATTCTGACCAGTTGAAAAGCAGTTTAGGAAATACGTTCAATGTCAAATCTGGCCAACGAGGGATGTAGATTTTGTCACGGGTCAGCATTTTGGTTCGTTTCAACTGGTCCGGACCACTTGTTACTCAAGTGTTGTGTGAAAAAGACCTGTTTACACAATGTGCTGTGTTTATGTGAGACAAAATGGTCACTTTACACTTTAAAATTGCAACACATTCCTGTGGAACCCTTTTTTTCCTGTGTATATTGTGAGACCAGTTGGACACCTTATGCTATGACATTTTGCTATGCTATGACACATGTACGTTATGTGGTGCTATATGTGTGCCGTTTCATTTATTTATTTTATTTATTTAATATGTTTTTATATTGTCTCTATGTCAGTAGATTTTTCTGGCCTGTTTAGTAAGTTTCACCTGAAAATAACAGTCTGAAGGATAGACACATTATGGCTGGAGGAAACTAGAAAATGTGGATGAAGTTCAGAAAAATTATACTTAAGGGAGTGTATCGACTGTGTCAAAAAAGTAAAGGACAAATCTTTTAGATGAATACTCAAGAACCAAAGCAATAATTAAGTAGTGTCCAGCTCTGAATTGTATCATTAATGAAGAAAAATCAAACTTGTCTGCTTCTGGACTAGACTTCCTTTAAACTATGTCACTTACTTTTCATCATGTTTAATTTTACAGTTTTTTTTTTTTACGTCAACAAATAGGTCAGAGGGGAATGTAAACAAAATATCAGACACATACACATACAATTTGTTTTTATATTTGTAATGTATTTTAATTTAACTAAAACACACAGAAGTGTAATGTTAATGAACTTTTATTTTGTAATTACCTGAGATGGAACTTCAAAAGTAAAGAACATCGTATATTTTTGTAAAATTATATATTTGCCTTTTCCCTTTTTGTATACCATGTTATTTACTTTTAATTAATTTAGTTAAGCAAAAAAACACTTGTTTTGCTCATATTATTATATGCTAATATTTGGGCCTATCATGACTTTAATTTATGCTCTCAGGAGGATTAGCATTAAATAATACATCCTGTACAACAGTTAAATCCATGCTAATGAACTTATATTAACGTTATCCTTGTTTACTAGACCCTCGCCTTGACCCTGACCCCGAACTTTCTGTACTGTTCCAGGAATTAGTAGTGGATAAAGAGATGATTCAGACACAACAAGACGAGTCAGTGTGTTTCTTTATTGAGAAGCTTATCCAACCAACTGTTCAACAGACCTGCTACACACAACAAGAAGTTACAAGAAATATTATGGAATCTGGTCTATGAAAGCTTAGAACTCTGACCTGAGATGTTCTAGAACTCTTTTACATAGAACCAATTCTGGAATTCTGTAACAAACCATTGAGTTACATAACTGTCTTGTAGGACCGCGTTCCACACAGAACACAGCAGATTAACATTAAGAAACGTACAGATCATTCAGAATGAATTAAATGTACTGGCAGCATGTTCAAGCTCGTTGTTTGCGCTGATCCTAAACAGATGACCCTGCTTTGCTTCTCTAAAGCAACAAATTGAGCAGGACTGGAACATAAAAGGTACAATAAGGAGGATTTTTTACATCGCCTAAATTTAGGTCAAGCATGTTTTACAAGAAAGTAAAGTCAAATAATCTCGGGTTGGCAGAGAAAATCCCTTACATTCCTACAGAGGCCAGGTGGACAATCAACATCCAGCCACGCCGTTGTAAATTGCCGCTTATCGTACCTTTCTGCAACAACAGATTCAATATGAAATGTAAAAAAAAAAAGAAAGAAAGTATGTTTCGCATTTAAAACTCATATGGAAGTAACATATGGTATTGGGATTGAAATTTCATTGGTAGAAGGATATGACCCTCTCGGCTGATTGGAGAAACCGGCCCGGCCGCCATGTTGGTTAGAGCACGGGTAGGAGATACTAGAACATCTTTGCAACCCTGGCAGCATCCCAGCTCCTTCCACTTTAGCATGCACCACTCCACTCATCCTCCTCCTTCCATCATCGTCTTCATCCTCGCTGTCGTCATCATCGTTGTCTTCGTCTCCTCCACCAGAGCCTCTTTCTGCATCGTCCGCTTCAGTTTTCGGACCCAGGAGCCAATCTAGAAGAAGAAAGAAGGGTTAGCCTGACTGACGTGGATGCTAACCTCGTTTGGGTTTTTCAAACACTTGGGAATATTTCTCACTTCACGAACTGTTAGACACAAAAGGGTCTCCAGCGGGGAAAACAATATGATGTTAGATGTTCCTTAAACACAAAATGGCAAAGAAACTCACTTAATAAAGAAAGGATGGATGCATGAATGGACGTGAGAAACTGGGTTGATGGCGAGGACGAGAACAAGAACACAAGGTTTTTTGGGTGACACCAAGCTACCTGCCAGGTCGTGCATTAGATCATTAATGAGGTGGCCCACTACGGCGTAGGTGGCCACCACCACCAGCACCACTCCAGCCAGCACGTAAAGAAGATTACGAGGTAGGGTGATGGAGTCGCGGGCTGGAGGTTTGTAATCCACAAAGTAAACTGCATCTCCATTCTGGGCCTGGAGTAGGTGGCGAGAGCCTGGGAGAGGCAGGCTCGTGATGTTCCACGTCAGATCTTCTCCACTGCTCGCCATTGTTCTTGACTCTGGCTACCCTTATGGTTAGGCACTGGCCTATTCTGTGTGGATAGGAAGAAGTCCAGCATGGTTACGTTGTGGTTGAGCCCAGTTTACAGTTGAATTCATTACATGCTAAAATGTTTGGCCTGTCTAAATGGGTTTCTGATGATTAGTGGGTCCTGGAAAACTTGTAACAATAAAATTTGTGTCCAGAAAGCCTCTTGTTTCAACAATTCAATTTAGATTTACAGGCAGATAACTGGACAAAATAGACTGCAGCGATTTTGACACATGTTAACATTTGGTTGCAAGCTTTAAAATGGTAGAGCTTAGGTTCTCATTTTATGATTGCATTTCACGTAATGATTCCGCTTTAAAATAGTATTTTAGTATTTTTCATCATACTTGCAGCATTAGCAGCATATGTTCAGTTACTGCAGACAATAATTCCTTGTACTGCACATTATTTTTTGTAATAAGTCAGTTTCAAGTCAATTTTTCAATCCATTTACTAAGAAGCATCCATGTTGAGTCTAATAATGCAACACTACACAAGCCCAAAGGCGCGATTCATAGCTCAGAGGGTTGCAAGTTTGGTGGAATGTCCTCAAACCTAAAGTTCAAAGAGAGAGAGAGAGAGAGAGAGAGAGAGAGAGAGAGAGATTTGTGGTTATGGAGAGGGGTCAAGTGATGAGAATTCGTCTTGTGAAGGAGGTTAATAGGTAAATCGTCCTCCACAGCAAGCTTTAAAAAAACTCATTTTTGCGTGGATTACGGGACGTCAGAGCGATGCGAGGGGCTGAAACAGAAAGAAGCTTAGTCCCATTTTAATCAAGTATCACATATTTGACCATATGTAGCCCATCCTCGATGTTGTCTTTGCCTGTAGAACAAAACAGTGGCACAGAAGGTTCTGAGGACAAGAACAGGAGTGAGGAGCTTATCCTGCGGAAACTAGGAGTTGTGGAATTGCAGAAAATTCCATCAAGACGTTGCACTGAGAGTATCATAGCAATAATATATACATTGCAGGTATGGCCACTCAGAGACCACTTCAGCGCCAGTTGCATGCATTACAAAATTGTAGGGTTTCTGTAAACAACAACCAATGGTGCCCACAAATACTTGATAGGATATCAGTCCATTATGCCATTGCCTTATTCATGTTTTAGCTGTTCTTTCCTCAGTATAATTTGAATTAGACATTAACAGTATTGGATTTACACACAGTAAAGGCAGTATCTTTGGTAGAACTAAGTCCAGGAGTGTTCAGTCTTTTCTGTAAGGGGTCAGTGTGCAAGTTTTCACTCCAAACAAGCAGGACCTCGTCTGAATCTGTTTGATTACATAATCTCAGACTGATTCAGTACAGGTCTTGCTTACTTGGAATGAAAACTTGTACACCGATCTTTAACAGATAAAACTGGACCCTCATGACGCATCACAGTGGGGAATTTCAGTGTCCTTTATGCAACAGACTCAGACTGGGCTTTAAAACTATACCATTAAAATGCTATACCAGTGTCCTTGGGCAAGACTCCCAATGGAATTATATTAATGCTAAGCAAGAGAAGGTTCTTTGAAGTGAAGCCCAGTTAAGGGTCTTACCTTGATAAGTGACATGCTCTTTCGTTTTGGAGTTGGCGCTGGTCTACAAGCAGCAATTTAGAAACGAGAGAATTTCTTCTAGAACTACCCTGGCCCATTTGGAGATCTGAAACCTCCATATCCTGAGAACAGGATGCCTGACAACACCCGCCTACACCGGGGCAACTGCATTCTCTGGGGGTTCCTCCTGCTTCATGGCCTCGTTCATTATCCAGGTCCACTCCACCACAGTGATCAGCGTATTGACTGTCACAATCCCAATCATGAGCGGGTGCAGCATGACTGCCCTGAAGACGGAGGAGCTCTATTAGCAGAATGGTGCAAAAGGAGGAGAGCTGAGATGTGCACTGGACTTCTGGTTGGGCTCTCCAATATATCTCGCTCATAATCCTGGGGGCCTCCTGAAGAACCTCGTCATAAGCTCCTCAAACAATAATCTGCTGCTTAAGGGCCTTTAGTGACAATGCACCGATAGCAGTTCTGAATACCAACAACAAGACCAAGTTATCTCCATTAATTACTGAGTCACAAACATGTGTTGCTACATAACAGCAGGCCATACTGCAGTTATATCATCTCAGATAAGGATACATAGTTTAAATATGCTTCACATATTTATTTTTAATGATTATTTAATCGTCAATTAGATATTTGTTCTTTTTTGAAAGCGTCAAATATAGAGCATAGTAAAATAGGGATTTTATAGCACAGTTGTAACTGATAATCATGTATTAAATAGAATCTCTAGAAAATGTGGAAACTTTATCAAGTGTTTGAGTATTTATGTAATTCTATTACAGAAATACAGAAATAATAACATTAAAAAAATGTACACTGATTAATCGCACCATGTGACTTTGAGCCCCCGCCCCATTCAGGCCGTAAGCGCTCAGTTAAATGAAGATGAAAACATGCTGTTCACCCCAGTGATTGGAAAGTTTATGTTTAAAAAAAGACAGATGGAACTGTTGATAAGATACTGTTATCTGCAATTCGTGCAATAAGGAACTGTTCAATCATCAGAATACCTCATATGTCAGATATCACCTTAATATAAAGTGTTTATGACCAAACCTGGTTGTTTTAACCTGCACAGCCTCTGGTCCCAGGCTTAAGATGCCTTGTATATTAACATTATATAAGTGAGCGACTTTTAAAATCATTAGTTTTGACCCCCACCCAGAGGTTTGTAAGAGGTAAGATAAATCTTTATAGTCACTGTCACTTTTTCAAAGAACAACGAACCTGAAGGTGCAGCCAACTGACTGTAAGGCATTTAGTTAAAACATAATTCGATATTTTTGTTAATCACTTGACACCCCATATATATATATACATATATAATACATTAAACCATATATATCGGTTCACATGTAAAGGCTGACATCTCAGAAGCATGTACACAAATGAAAAAAGAATAATAATCTGTTGCATAAGGGCTTGCCTGACAGTGCACCGATAGCAGTTCTGAATGCCAACAGCAAGACTTAGTTGCCTTGGTTTATTTACAACTGTGTCACAAACATGTGTCATTGCATTATATCCGATCAGGCCATAAGTTCAGTGTCTATAGATATCTCACTCTCTCTCTCTCTCTCTCTCTCTTTCTTAATTATTTTCTACTTAAAATATTGAATAAAAAGTTATTCAAAGTTGTATATAAGATATTATTTTTGGAAAGTTCCACTCTTGCTGTACTTCGAGTGATAAAATCACACATGCATTCTGTTCTTTTTCAAAGAAAAAATAAGTACAAAAAAAGAGAAAGGTTTTTCGTCACATTTTGGGTATTTTCTTTTTGTTGAATTTCTAACAAGGTGGAAAAAGAGTCTGTCTCGGAAACAATAATCTTTCACTAAATGTCGACAGGATCGATGAAATGATTGTTGACCGTAGGAAGATACAGCTATCCCACACCCAACTTTACATCAACTAACTAATGTGTTCTGGAGGGAGAATTTAAAGCACTACACACACGCGCCGAAACACACGCGCTCTGACACACACGCGCCAAAACCCAGCACCCCGCCACACACATGCAACACAGCAACCCCCAACACCCCCCAGACAAATTTTCAGCGTTTCTGATGTCCTTTTCTTTTTTTAATTTTCGCTTCGTGCTCCCACTTAGCTTCTCCATTTTGTTAGATTTTTTTATGTTCATGTAACGCGCGTGACCTTTTACCCACCTCATGCGGGCTGACCAATGAGGAGAGGGTCTTTATTTGCGGTCCTCTGTTCATTGGTCAGTCCGCTCTCAACTCACGTTCAAAAGTCATAGCCAGCGCAGCCTATCTCTGGGGTGGACAGTTTGTTAAATATAAAGCGGGACATTACGGATACAGTATTTTGCTGGTGCCCTTGCTGTCCTGGGCCCTTTAGATGTCGTGGGCCCCTAGGCAGTTGCCCGTATGGTTAATCTGGCTCTGCCTAAGACAGCTGTAATGAGGGACCATCAAAGGGTTCTGAGCAGCTGCATCACTACGTCAGGTCTGACCGCAAGCGCCTGCACAAGGTAG
>JBBKCR010000038.1:28868258-28887936 GCA_037577295.1 Ladigesia roloffi | reverse complement strand
TCCACTTCCATTAAATGACTACCAGACTGCTACGGCTAAAGCTAATAATCTGTGTTTGTGTTCTGCTGAGAAAACAATGTCACCTTCAACTTGGATGCCCTGGGGGTCAGCAAATAAACATCAGATTTTCATTTTGGGGTGAACTATCCCTCTAAGGCACCATTGGTAAGCATGAATGAAAATGACACGATGCTATTTGTTATTTGCACTGACCAAACACTCTCTCAATTCTGTAAAACGACTATAAATAAAAAAAATAATGAATCGTTAATGAAAAAAGAATAGATTTCCAGATAATCTCCAGGATAAAATGCAAATTAAACATAAATACTTTCAAAATTAGCCAGGAACTTATATAGAGAAAAACACCACAACGCCCTTGCATGCAAAAAGCCATTTCGCAATGTGTCGAAGCTTTCCCAGAAAAAGAAAGATGAGAAAACTTTCAGACCTGATAATGAACGCTATGATAATCTGTTGGGGATTACAAGTTAGCATGTGCTCCTGTTGGGATGATCCTCATCATGGCCTCGGGTTTAAAATGGTGAGTGAATAAATGGCAGAGAATGAAAAGTGGAAAATTAAAATCAATGATGCACAAAGACTATTATTGTAGTAAGTGCTTCCTGACCACACAAATGACCTGCACTTCAATTGAGATTATTCTAAAAGAAAAGAGAATAGAGAACAGTGCTTTCATTTGGAGTCAAATTTTATAGAAGATGATAAATGAATGATGCACCGGACTGAAGGCCTTTTAAAACATCAAGAGCTTCCTCACCATGGAGATGACCTACACTTCCTGTTAACAATGCTAGTCAAGTAGATAAATAAAGAAGAGAGAACATTTAACAGAAAAGAGGGAATACAGTGCAGTGCTTTAGTTGGAATTAAGAATGAAAGAAAAAAATGAAAGTAAATTACCTGTACTTGAGTCTTGATTCCACAAAGCTTTTTGGTTTGAAGATTTAAAATAAAAAAAGGTTTGAAAACAGGACTTGGGCTACTTGAAGTTGTTCAGAAAAACTACATTTAGAGATTAAACTGACAAAAAGCACTACAAAGCCTAAAACAAACTGCAGGAAAGAGCTCAGGACAAGCTACATGCTGCCCGTTGCGCTACGCTGGCGTGACTTTGCTGGTCTTGGGCTTGCTGGGCTCTTCCTCGTATTCTTTGAAGAAGGAGTTGGCCAGAAGTAAAGTCCAGAAGATCACAGACATGGACGTGTTGACGATGACGATGCCAATCATTAGAGGATGGATCATTTTGTCAGCCTGCGTGAGCAGGAATGCCAAGTTTTGGTCCTGTGTGTGTATGTGTGTGCGCGTATGTCACTGTCTGCCACCACCTGCCCCCCCGCACCCCCCTTGCCCAGCTTAGATCCTTTCTTATTTTCTTGTCTGTTATAATTCTCCCGTGCTCCAGAAAGGTAATCCTCCTAGCAGCCAACCCCTCTGAATCATAACTGCCCTAAGGGTCAAAGCGACAGGTCACGTAACCACATGCCTGTAAAAGTAAAGGCTCCGGGGCAGCTGTTTGGATGTTGGTTCAAATCCCAGGACTGCTTGTACCCTTCCCCACACACTGCTCCCCAGGCACTGTGTTCCTGCCTGCTTCACTTGGTGAATGAGTTAAATGGACATATTACACAAAACTCACTTTAGTTATAATATGTCGATAGGATATGCAAATCATGTTTATGAAGACTTTGCAAAAATCACTCACACATAAAAAAACTCTTTATTCTATACAGGTTCAGTCCCTTTCAAAATCAGCCAATTAAAGGCTCTGTCCCTTGTTTGCAAATAAGCTGTTGCTGGCCACTCACCACCCATCCCATGCCTACACTGCAAGTTTACCACACATTAAAATGGCAGAAAACAGAGGAGCTTTCAGCCCTATACGTTGGAATCAAGTTGGAACCAGAATGAGATGAACACAACACTTCAAGGTGACTTGCCTGTGCCTGTAGCCATAGTGCTCTGTGTCTTATGCATTCTCGTGAAACCAGCAGAATAAATGCGGATATTCAGCTAATCTAGTGGATGGGTCTCCTCCCAATGGGGGAGCTGCCCAAAGGCTCATAGAGGCACATGATTCCTAACATCAAAATTTTTCAATTGATTGGTATTTTTTTTTTTTATGTTTGGTGTGTTTATATTAGCAGTACAGACCCAAATGGAAATACAAAAGGATGCGTTTTGCATGATATTTCTCCTTTTAAATGCAGAGTTAGAGTTTCTCACTGTTCACTCGTGACTCTGAAGGGCCACTTTACTATATATACACTCCTAGCAATGATGAAAATAGTTCTTAGTAACAGTATAGGGATTAACACATTGAATTTGATGCATATATGAGCATCATTTACCACATGGACAAAGTGTATAAAAAGAACACTTTTATCAAAAAAAGTACTTGTTATTTTGTAACAATATTTTATTTGGTAAAATCCTTAAGAATTCAGTAATATTCTTGAACATTCTTGTGGATAGTTTTCAAAGCTAGGAGCTTAAACCAAACTAAAAATATAACCAAGTAGAAAATTATTTTAAAGTATTTTAAGATGGATGTGAAATTAAAATCATGTTGTTTAGGCAATGTTAGCTAAAGCTAAAACAACCCTCTTACAATTGTGCAAGCCATACTGAATACTGAATTGATAGACTGAAGCAAATAGCTTACTTAATATTAGCAGATAACCTGCCAAATTTGTGTTATTAGTTTTAACTGTTGAGTAACTTTGAGGTCAGGAAGCTGAGAGCCTCGGCAGAGGGGCTGTGCTCTGGGCTGCCCACTGCTTCACTTGGGGAAAATTGGGAAATAATTCCACACTGTTCAGCCTGAGTGATGTGACGTGTTCACATATGATAAATGAACACTTTTAAGATGGCTGCTCTGTGTATCAGCAGTAATGAAATCTGTAGTAAACACTGTTTATTAGCATTATGTCTCAACAAAGCAGTCATACACACAATACAGGGCAGCTTTTATCACTAGACATGTTGCACAAAATACAGTGCAGTGTTGTATCAACTCACACTTATACGAAAAAAATCCTCTTCAGTGGCAGCACACTATGGATCTTTTTATAATTTATCAGATACTAAATTACTAAGAATGATTTTCTTGACACATGTGAGGATTGAACGTGGCAAGAAACAGCTCCAAGAAACATTGTCCAGACCTGAACTTCCTACACACGAGGCAACCCAGTACAGACTGGTCAAATTCTGGGTTCTTTGTTTATGTTAGATTTGCATTGTAGAAATTTTAGATGAAATTTTTTTTTCAGTTGTGCTTATATTAAGCACATACATACTTGTACTTATTTCTTGTTTATTTTTAGTATCTAATTCTAGATATTATTTCTTGTTTATACTTCATTTAAATAATTTCACAATTCTGCACAGTCAAAAGGAGCGGTTCAGGACACATTTCACCGAAGGTTGTACCTGTATGACTACGCATGAGACAAACAAAAATCTTCTATCTTCCAAAAACTCCTGAAGACTCATCTAATCTGAAAGCACCACCTACTCATATCTACCTTATCTATCTTACTTTACTCCCTACACCAAGATTTAGCACTCGAAACTCTAATATGTCCTCATAGTGTTATTCATTTTGGATAAAAGCATCTACCATACGATTATAATATACAGTCATGTAATTATGAGGTAGCCATTGTGTTGCCTTATCAATATAAAAATGCTGATAATTTTTCAGCATGTGATTTTTGGTCTTATTTCGTCAAACCCGCCAGACATCAACAAGCCGTGTTACGCAAAATGTTCCGACCCTGTTGAATTTGTCTGGCCAGATTCCAGCACATTCCCCTCCAAACAACAGCAGGTGTCTATATATGATATATAATCCTCAACTTAATCTTAACCCAGACTATACCTCCGAGCCTTTCTTAATCTAAATCTCTGCAGACGCAGCTGCCACAACTCAACAGAACACGAACAGGCGCTGACGTGGCGGAAGATTTGTGTCACTTGAAAGTTTCTGGGTAGCTTACATGAGACCAGATTTGTAGGTCACCTCAAAACCTCGGGCCAACACAGCGGACGCTGAAAAGGACACCAACAGACTGGGTTTTCAGGTCAGGTGGTGCATCGCAAGACATTACGATGAGAAAGGATGTAGTTGAGACCAGGACACAAAATAAAGCGAGCTAAATTAATATAAAGACAAACACTTGTGGCGTGTATCTTTCTTACTTGAAAGTGAATGAAGCGTCCACCAGTAGAATAAAACATAAATCATTAGAATGGTATGGAAATGAAAATTGTCAATGCCCTTCTGAAGGTTATTTGCAAAAAAGCAATGGTTTGTGTAGCACACCCTGCCATGTTGTGCGATACAGATATTTTAATTAATAAGTGACTACAACATGACTGAAATTCAACAAGCCATGGTTCCTTGACAAAAAAATGCACAAAATGAATTCCACGTCTTGGTACAGAAATTTATTATAGCATGTAATATTAACAACCATATTTTACATATTTTTGGAGTCTTTACAGTAGAGACCCAAATGGAAATACAAAAGGATGCAAAAAGTGAGGTTTACATACTACTTCCCAACAAGTGCTTAGTGGTTTTCTACAGCAGAACAGCAGTAAGCCCTTGTTAGGTAGCAGTTGAGATGCTCTCAGGTCTGCTCCTGATGGTTCTGTGGGTTCTCCTGCTGTAGGAAGTATTCACAGTACAGCGCTCGCACCTCCTCCCCGACAGGGTTGTCGCTTGACGCTGGCGCTTCGTCAGCCGGCTGTGGGTTGTCCTCCTGCCTCACAGCCTCCAGCCACTCTTCCATAAACGGGTCTCCATGCACTTCACACACATTGTGCAGGATGCAGCAGGCCAGGATCATGGTGGGCACCACGTCCATGTGGCAGTCGTTTCTTTTGAGCAGGCACTGCCAGCGTGCCCTGAGCCTCACGAAGGCATCATCCACCACGCTGCGGGCCCTTTCCAGGCGCCGGTTAAAAGCACGCTGCCCGGGCGTCAGTGCCTCAGACTCGGGATAACTCTTCAGGAGCCAGCTTTGTAGAGGATACCCAGCATCTCCAAGCATCAGGTAACCTAGCGGCTTACCCATAAAGTTCCGAGGCGGCGGGTCTCGGGGCGAGAGGCCGCCCTCGCAGCCCATAGCCCACAGAGTAGAGCTTTGCAGAATGGTGGCATGCTCGGTGCCACCAGGGAAGCCGGCACACACATCCCAGAACTGGCCAAGGCCGTCCACCGCACCCTGAGTGACCACAGAGAGCCAGCCACGGCTGTTCCAGTAGCTGTCAGCGTTGCCGGTTGGTGCAATGATTGGCACGTGGAGGCTGCCCAGGACACCCACGCAGTGCGGGATGCCCCAGCGAGTGCTGAAAAGGCGGGCAGCGTCCTCAAGCTCCTGCTGGCTGGGCGTGCGGAGATAAAGCGGGCGAAGCATAACTGCAATGGCGTGACACACCTCGCGTACGCACTTGCACACAGTGGAACGCCCCACGGCGAACAGCGTGCTGATTGTGCGGTACTCCACGTTAGAGGCCAGTCGCCACAGTGCCACCGCCACACGCTTCTCCAGGGGCAGCGCCAGGCGCAGGCAGGTGTCCTGCCGAGTGAGGCGTGGTTTCAGTTTCCCGCACAGGAGGAAAAAGGTCTCTTTGCTCATTCGGAAGCGCTCAAGCCAATCAGAGGGCTGGAACTCTGTCATGACTACCCGCTCCCACCAGTCGGTGCTCTCTATGTTGGTCCAAGCACGGGTGCGTGCGACGCTGATCGAGCGAGTGCTCTGAGCAATCAGCATCTGCAAAGAAGAAGTTCAATATCAATGTATACACACTTTATACACTATGAAACCAAACCCCTTAATTGTACCCCTTAATATAACCTTAATTTTTACCTTAATTTCCAGGAAAATAAAGAAAATTAAGTGGAAAAGTGCAGAGTAAGGCTGATTAAGGGGTAAAACTACTGAATTTCCCCCTTTTAAATGCCATTTAAATAACTGAGCCTCCTGAAGAAAATGTCTTATGTTTAGGATTAAGGGGTTTCACACTCACCTTAAATCCACTTTTAAGGTAAAATTAAGGGAACGGTTTACAAATTAATGGGCAGTCAAATTCAAATTAAGGTGTTTTCAGGTGTAAATTAAGGTAGAGTTAAGCACAAATTAAGTACATTGTGTTTCACATTGATAATAGCATAATCAACAATAACAAGAAAGATTAACCTGGTCTTACAATGGTCATAGCACAGAGATAAGGACAGACATGAGAAAGAAACAGAGACAGGAAGAGAGGAGATAAAAGAGAGAGAGGAAAGAACAACAGACACAAAAAATGAGAGAGAAAGAGAAAGGAGAAACAGAGAAAACTTAAGAGAAAAAGAGTGACAGAATACAAGAGTTCACTAACTGTGCTTTTTATGTTCAGTTAGAGAGAGACTAACTCGTAACGAATTTAAAAACGGTTGATTTACAGCACAGGTGAAAAGTCTGCTGATGTCTCAAAAAGAAAATTTGAGAAGGAAGTTAGCGAGTGAACAGCAGAAAAAAGTTAATCTAAGACACTGTTTTCTTTACCATTGGCATCCATTATTGTCTCTTCAGGACGGTAGTGTCTCTTTACTAAAACTAGTCTTATCAGAAGGGGGAGAGACAGAGAGAGGAGAGAGAGAGTTTCTGTGTTCAATACCATCAGCATCCTCTTGTGTCTCTGGAGGAGGTAGTGTCTCTGTCTGACTCTTTGCTGGGCCTCTGCTCTCCGCCGGGTCTCCGCCTCGGCCCGCTCCCCCCGGCGCCGTAGCAGCAGGTACGACAGAGACAGCAGGATCGGCCTCAGCCTCTCGTCCTGGTCCATTCCGAGAAGATTATCTCACCACTGCACCTTCAATCACTCTTTCATTTCCAACTACAAGACACACGCAGGACTTCAGACCTCAACTGTCTAGTGTTTTGGTTAGCCTACTGGCTAACAACTTAGCGTTTCCTCTTCCTCTTCCAGAGCCAAGTGGAGAACCGTGTCGCCCCCAACCGGTAAAATAATAATATCCTCCCGGCCCATCAATTCATATCCTTAATAAAGGACATTATATTCACATGGATCTTCTTTAAGAATTTGGAGTTACCCCAGCATTAGGTCACACATATTTTCAGGGTCTGGGTTTGGTCCCCTCAGTTAGTAAATAAAAATATACACTACATAAACAAAAGTATTGGGACAAACCTGTTTTTAAGGGTTTAGGCGCTATAGCCCCTTTACTTATTAAATATATGAAACACTAACCCAAACCCTTAAAAAAACAGGTGTGTCCAAACACTATTGTCCATGTAGTGTTTTGTAAAATATATAAGCATGGGTCCTCATCTGTTTTTCAGGGTTTGGGATATGTCCACTTTCTTATAAAATATAAAATACTCTACATGGACAAAAGTATTGGGACACACATTTATATGCAGTGTATCGATTCATGCTGCCTTATCAACTGCAGTATTTTGGTGGAGAGGGATTATTTAAAGCAGTAATGCTTCTGCCACAGAGGGATATCTTGTTTTTCTGTAAAAAACTGTTTTGTAAAAAAAATGAGAGTATTGCCGTGAATGCCCGCAATGGAAAATAGCTTTTTATATTTATGTTTAACTACATTAATGGTTAAGTTGAGATTTATAGAAATGTTTGAACTGTAACTGTGCTAAAGGGAACACTGCTGTTAAAAAGCTCCTTATTTTTCCTTATTTTTTTTAGTGTTTGCAAACGAAATGCTGCACTTTTGTTCCTATAGCAGTACTTAAAAAAAGTGCACAACACACTACTTTGCACATAACAATGCGAATAATCGTGATTAATCACAGATAATAAAGCGATTATTCAGGATTAAACAGAACTTTATGTATCCTAAACATTCATTCTAATGTTGTTTTATTTTAAAGCACATGATGCCCATCTAAATAGGTTTGATTTTCTGATGTGTCTAAGACTGTACATTGCAGGATATTCTGATGTAATTTTACAGGAAAGCAGGGGTTTATTCTTTAAAATGATATGATATGCTGAAGCACGCTTAACCAACGACCTGATCTAACAACATTAAAGGTCATTTATGATTATTTACAACAAAACATCAATGGAAAAAGTCGAAAAGTGAGAACAATGAGAGTATTGCCGTTTTCTACAATGTGCTTTGGCAGTGTTTCGGCGTTTTTTCCCAGTGTACCTTTTCATTATTTTTAATGGGAAACGAGGAAAAGTCTTACTTCACTGAAAGCACCTGAAAAGCTCCCGCACTACGAATCCTCTCTGGATATTTGATGAAACATCTCGTGTCCAAGGAGTCTCCAGTCATTCTTCCTTCCTATATAAATCCTGCCCTGATGTTCCATTTTTCTTCCTCCTCTTTTCCTTTCATCATAACATCCTGTAATTTTAGGATGGGAAATTACTATCATTCAGAACATTGTGCTGTCAGAAGGGCTCTCAGCAATCCGTTTCCTTTTTGAAGCAAAATCCAGGAATACGATGCATGTTCTCCACCTCAGCATACGGTTTATATTCTGTACTTCAAACGTTCATTCACGAAACCGCAATAAAACCATCAACCTGTCCACTGTAATGTTCAGCATGCTGACTATCTATAAAGTGTATCTTTAATGGACTCTTTCATGTTTCAGTGTAACCGTGAACCGACTGCATTCCCGGCTGCATGTCTTTAAATATTTCACCACTCATTTTTCTCTATATTTTGCTTTTGTGTATCCGTCATTGGTTTTGTTCTGAAATTGGGCTTTGATTCCTCGACAGAGGCTTTCTACTATCAGAAATTCTACATTATTTTAAGATTTTTTACCAATACTAGTCAACAGATCTATCAGATCAGAAGTCAATATTTACTCATATGAATTACATTTAATTAAATTCATTAATTAAAATTCCTGTTGTCGTGTGCTAGCCTAGATAAAAAAAATACTTTATAAAAATTCTGCTCATACACACATGTGGATGAAAAACCTTACTTTTACACAGAAATGTGTTTTTTACAGGTAACAATAATTTTTATTGTACCTTTGATCATGTAACACATTTGAATTAAAAATTGGGATATTCAATTAGAACTAGAAATTAGAAAATGGACAGTTGTAATGTACAAAATTTTTATCAGAATCTAGAATTTGGAATACAAATAAGAATTTAGAATTAGAAATTAGAATGTAATATAAATGCAGAATAAGAAATAAGAATTAGAAGTGGACATTTAGAACTCTCTACTTCCTGTGGAGAATGAGAAGAGCATAACACATGCACACATTCCGCAAATTGACTACAGACAGTTCTAGACTAAAATTACCAGGGGGGCCGAGGAGGAGCCAGTGTGTTATTAGCGGGGCACACCACAGTGCACAGCGGGGGGTGGGGGTGGGGGTGGCTTTGCGCTTTAAGTATATCCGTGTAGAGCACACGTAGCGTTAGTTTCATTCTTAGAGCCAGCACATGTCGAATATTTAAATATACATTTAAATATTCTGGCCCCCATGTAGAACTGTCAATGACTACAGAGCAGCTTCTCTGTAGCTGCATCCCGGTGTGATATGGATATTGTGCCGTCTCAGATCACAAGACACTATAGAGCATATCAGGACTGCTCAGAAGATCTTCGGGGTCTTTGGAGTCTCAGTTTCTTCCCAGTTTCAAGATTCCTAATTATTCATTTGTCCCCTACAAAGTCATAGAAATGCAAAGTGTATTTGTGCATGTAGAAAAGCAAATGCAACAAATATCACAAGTGTTAACAAGACTGAAGGAGAGAAAACAGAATAGGGTACCGACTTTGGTGTAGTGTGCTAGTTGCTGTTGATGTATTAAATACAGGCCATCAGGCTCATAAATTAGAATTGAATAGCAATAAAAAATATGCATTAAAATAAACATTTGTGACCCACTATACACTTACACTATATGGATAAAAGTTCTGGGACACACTTCTTAATTATTGAATTCGTTGACCCCGTATTTCCAGTGAAGGACAACCAGCATACCAAGACATTAAGGACAACACCATGGTTTTCAACTGTGAACAAAGTTTGGGGAAAAACCTTTTCTCTTCCAACATGACAGTGTCCCAGTGAAGTATGCAAGCATGACTGGATGAGTTCAGCGTGGAAGAACTCGACTGGCTGTACAGAGTCCCGACCTAAACCACATCCAACACCTCTGGGATGAACTAAAATGGAGATTGTGAGCCAGACCTTCTCATTCGTGTGTGGCCTCATAAATGCTACACAGAATGCGCAGACATAGATTTCCACAGAAACTCCAAAATCTTGTGGAAAGCCTTCCAAGGAAAGTTTTAACTGCAAAAGGGAGACCAACTCCAAAATAAAGTCTATGTATTTGAATGTAATGTCCGTAAAGTATGTAATGATGTAATGGTGAGGTGTCCCAATAATTTTGTCGCTATATAAACTATGAAGATCTCCAGCGGTTGTTGGTGTAACCATGGAAACACATCTGCATTTTCTAATTCGAATGGTTGACGTCACTAGTTACCCACATCGCCTTGCGATATACAGAACAACAGTCGTCTCGTAGGATCAGAGATACAAAAACGGAGGCATTTTTGAGGCTTAAACGCGGACTCTGGTACGTAACCCACATGTTTAAGATATTCTTTGCTACTAAAGCTCACTACAGTGTTAAACAAACGCCCGTTTCTCTCGCAATTAACTATTTAATGTCACTAACACTCAATGTTAGCAGGACTGCTCTGTGTTTACAGCCTGAAATCTAGTTCACGTTCAAAAACCTTCATCATTTCAGTTATAAGCATGTCACGACTTGTTTACATCTTTATTGGGCTTGTTTAAAGTATGTTAAATCGCTTTTAAACCCATAACTTAGCTGCTAGCTTGGTTTCCATCTGAATTTCCACATTAAAGCCATTAGCCTTTAGTGGCTAACAGCTGTTAGGGGCTGCTATTTCTGTTTTTAAATAATTTCTTGAAGACTTTGCAACTAAAACACCCAAGACTGAGAACAGATCGTGAATTAAGTCGAAAAATATGAGGCTTATGAGTTATTGCAGAAATGTTTTTTTTTTTCAGATTGTGTTTTAACAGAGCTCTTTCCTTTATTTCAAGCGCATTTTCGTGTGCTTGCTCCGAGTATATCAGGTCAATGAATGCGACGAAGAGTACATCCGTAAACACGTTTATCATGGAAGTAAGACTAACTAAATCAGCTGAATAATGTCAGACTGTGTTTAGATAACGTTTAAGCCCTTTCTTTATCATGTTTAACAGTTAAGGATACCTGACTGAATCAGTAGAATTATTTGCGACTGTGTTTACACTGGGAACTTGCATTTATTAATGTCAGGAAACGTGTCCTTTTCATCTGTAAAAAGACTTGACCTTTTCTTTTGCTAAGTTTGCTTTTTTCTGTTATTAAGCCATTTCTCGACTGCTTTGTTCCATAACCACCAAAGTCTGAGTATAGCTAGTTAGTTATGTGGACAGGGATGATCTATTTAATCCATGAACACAGTTAAGTAAACCAGGCTACATCAGGATTTATTTCACGTTATGTTTAGAAAGGGATCTTCCCTTTATTAAAGGGATGCAACATGTCGGTTTCTTCTGAATATCCTTTCTGGTAAAACTTGTTTTGGACCTATATTTTACCCACTTTAGCCAGCCTTCAATGCATGAGTGACAGAAGCGCCTGGTATGTGGATTAGGTGTGCATGCCTTCACATGGCTGGATGTTTTAAGTGCCAGTCTCTACAAACTCGGATTATTTTATTTGTATTCTACATTTTGGTTAGTTTGTGGACCACATCTAACACATTTTATATATACAGGCTGACATATACACTACCAGTCAAACGTTTTGTCATACATTTACTGACAATACTCATTGCTAAAAAGAAGATTTATGTTCACCATTTTAGTTCCTTTATTAGCCAGAAAATATCATGTTTTTCATCACTACTGGCCTTTAAAATCTACCTAACGTAATTATGTGCATCACCAGACAACGTGTTAGATATTTAATGAGCTAATAAGTGAGGATATGAATGCTTTTAAAGTTATAGGACAGTCTAGAATTTGACTCTGCATCACCACACTACCTGTTAATAGGAGTCAGAAATGCACTGCTACAGATACTTTCATCTTATACGAGAAAAAAGGGATTTAAAAAATATATATTCATTTATTTATAAAAACATACTCATTTATTTGTAACTTTCCAATGCTTCATGTAAATTAAAATCTGCACTTCCTGAAGTAACCTTTGCCTGGTAGTGTATAGCATGTTTAATGATTGATAAGACTGAATAAGGCATTCCCATGGCTTCACCAATTCATGTTGAGTAGAAATGGGTTTTGTGCTCACACATATTTATAGGACACAACATGGCAGTTAAGCTGTAGAAGTGGCCTGCTGTATGTGCCATTTGCTTCTTGAGAACCATAACCAGCTGCGGTAACTTCTTATAAACTTGGATGTGGTAAAGAAAGTTCAAAGCACAAATTAATAGCAGAATTTCTTGATCTTGTATGTTTAGGATTATGTTTTGTCTGTAGTGTGGGTGCCCAAATCCAGAACTGCATTGTTTAGTCTGTGTATGGTGTTGGTTTTTCCCCTAGCTTTCTTTAAGGGATAGGGATTCTGTAAGAACTTGTTCTTAGTTGAATGTCAACTTTATTTTCAGGCAGAGTAAGTGAGGCATGAAGGAACTACAAAAATTCTTATTCATAGTTCACACGTCTCGGGCCATATCATTTATTTTCCTATTCAGTTTAATTTATATATTGCTTTTTATAAAAAGCAGGTTTACAGAGTCCAGATCAGAACCACAAGTGAGTAAACCAAGGGCAACAGAGGCCAGGAAAGACTCCCTAAAGCTGAAGGAAGAAACCTCAGGAGGAGCTAAGACTCAAACAGGGAAACCCGTCCTCCTCTGGTCGGCCCAGAGAGAGAGAGAGTCTATTATGGGAAAACTAACAATAGAAAGGCGAAAGGCTTCGTGAACAGCTTAATCACTGTTGGACAGATTGTCCCTCTACAGCTAATGCAGTTCGTACCCATAAGTGTCAGTTGAGATCGTTTTTGTTGGATGAATAGGTCTGATAATGTGTAATTATTTGCGCTCTCACTAAACAGCGAGACCAAGTGCATCTGAGCCATTATACTGGGCGGACGTGCTCCCCCACTTTTTAGAAATCATTTGTTTCTACACTTCTCAGGCTTTTATCAATTTAATTCCCAGTGATGCCACAGAAGGCGTAACTGGCCTTGCATTTTCCTCTTCCTCCTCTTCACTCAGTGTGATGCTAACCTACCCAGACATCTGTTAGCTGATGTAACAGAATTAGCAGTTAGTGGTGTTCTAGCTGTGTTAAGCTGGGTATTAAGCCGTCCAGGTGACCAGTGACATTGGCTGAGCGAGAGTTTGCGAAAAGATGTAATGGTACTAAGTATGGCCTGAAGAAACATTTTCTAGCCTTCACCCTCGCTGTGTTTTTTGTTGTGTAATGAGTAGACATGGGATGATAACCGGTTTCAAGGTTTACCGCGGTTTAAAAACTGCAACAAAAAAAAAGTGATACCGTTCCTACGATATGTGCGTTGTTTGTGACGTTAAAGGAAGGATTTGTTTTTGAAAAATGTATTTGTTTCTTTATTTTAATTATTGTTGAGCTGCAGGTTTAGACTCACACAAGTGACTGCAATTTAATTTAATTAAGAAGATTCAGTTATTTATTTTAATAATTTTGTCTGATGTTCAATGTTACAAAATGTTTCCTAAAATAAAATATGTTCAGTTGGGAAAAAAGAGTAGTTTTTTTTACCCAGACATTTAAATACAACATTGTAGAGCAGGAATTACAATACCATGATACCATGATACCGTGATATTTTTATCCAAGGTTACCAAACCTTCAGAATCTTATACCGGCCCATGCCTAGTAATGAGGGAGCTTTTGATAGCAAGAAAAGCTAAAGAAACTGAAATTCGCTATTGTGGTTATAAGATAAGAAATTTATTCAACCCAAGGGAAATTAGTTTGTCATAAATGCAACAAGAGGCATAAAGATAAGAAGATAAAGAGATAAAAAATATGTTTAATGCTACAATTTTATTACATTAAAACATGTTAATGAATATTTAAAATGTTGGAGCACACAAGCTAAATAAACGCCAATAAATTATGTTATTGGGAAATTACAATAACTAGTGGAAAATGCAAAAAAGCTGTTTGCTGATAGAGTGATCCATCATGGATACAAACATTTCATATTACTATTATACTACTACTCCTTGTAATTATGCTACAATTTACAATATATTGAATTCTAACGTTATTTACATTTTATTAAAACATTTGATGTGTTACAGCATACAACCAAATCAATACCAATTAATTGCTTACTGACAGCATACTCAGTGTTAAAGATATTAAAATTCCATATTACAATTATGCTTCTACATATTGTAATTAATGCTGTAAATTACTATACATTACAAAATATTAATTAATATTGGCACAGACCATGTTGTCTAGGTAAATGGCAAAAAAATCTGTATATGGCTGAAATGACAGTAACTAGTGGAAAAACATGTTTTATATAAATTAAGATGTTTGTGTTATTTGCCACCCAGTTGCTTGCATGCATAACATATCCCACCCCTCCCACTCAACTCAAAATATGCAGCCAGATGCCTCGTTTTGATCAACGCCAATGATTTTACATGGAAGATGACAAATGAAACCCATTAGAGGAGATTTTCAGATTTTTCGGAACGGTTTTGAAGTCATAGAATTCTTAAATGTCTTTAAAGAAAAACAAAACCTGAATATTGTGAAATGTTGTGGCCTTTCCAGTCTACTACCAGTACTTAATCACCCAGCTTGGTAATCTGCTGCTTTATTAGACAGACTAGAGACCACTCCCTGATCGTATGTGGTGTTTGTTATGCATCAATACAGGCAATAAACGTCTCAATGAGTAAAGATGATCTGTGTTTTAATATCATTTTAATAACATTTTGCTTTTCTAATCCTTTACAGCCATGGACCAGGATTATGAGAGTCGACTGCTCCGACAAATCAATATACAGAATGACAACGCCAGCCCCATTGTGAGTCTGCATTTCATCTCACTGTCTTTATAAAGCTTCTTATGTTGGTGCACTCTTTTCATTGGGTAATCATTGATCTGTTCCCGGGCTGCTGCCTCGGTTATGGGGGTGGCAAAGGCGGAGGAGGCTAAATATCAAGGCCGTTAGCGCTGAAACATAAAAAGAGGGGAAACAAGTTAGCATAGTTTTCCAGTCATGGAAGGACACACACAAGGATACAGGATACTGTAGCACTTCTAAACATTACAGATCGTAATAAAACAGTTGAGACCTTGATGAAGCAGGATTTTATTCAAAAATGTTTTGGACCATTGATATGCTTCATGTTCACACAAATTATATTTTCAGATAGTAAAAATTGTTTTATATGAAGTAAAGTGGCCACATGTGAAATGAATACACCACAGTACAGCACACAGTGTGAACAGTGTAAAATTCTTTCCCTGCATTTAACTCATTCACGTATCGAAGCCGGGGTCTACCACCAACGAGGAGCAGCCCAGGGGCCAGTGTTTGGGGACGGGAATATTGCTCAAGTTACCTTAGTGAGGATACTAGGATTCCTGGTAGGGATGCTCCGATCAGGATTTTGGCCACCGCTACCAAGTACCGTTTTTTTTGTCTAGGTGATCGTCCGATACCGATTCCGATTCTGATTCTTCAAGGTTATATAAATTATATGTAAGCCCTCTCATGACGATTAACTTTTTCAGATAAAGTCATACTTTAAATGTTGCCCAAGTTATACTTTTGTCATATTTTTACAGAAATATATCTAATGTAACTAACTATTGTTTTAACAGAGTACTCAGTAATCACAAATATATATTTATTATATAGTGAACATTTTAATACGTCTTTACAATGGGTTTCTTAAGTGCCAAATGAGGTTCGTTGCATTAAATGTTTTGGAAAATGCGCCTCCAAACGGCAAATAGTGAATTTTTAATTGTTTCTCACATGACGTGACTGCGGCTCCAAAACGTCCCCACTCATCATGTACGTCATCATGCGCTGACGTCATCAATTGCGATCGGTACCTAAGATTGATCAAGTTTAACGAGTACCGATTGAGTCATAAAATGTGATTATCGTCAGATACCGACCGAGTCATAAAATGTGATTATCGTCAGATACCGATCGAGTAATAAAATGTGATTAACGTCAGAAACTGAGCGAGTCATAAAATGTGATTATCGTCAGATACCGATCGAGTAATACAATGTGATTAACGTCAGATACCGAGCGAGTCATAAAATGTGATTATCGTCAGATACCGATCGAGTAATAAAATGTGATTAACGTCAGATACAGAGCGAGTCATAAAATGTGATTATCATCGGATACCGATCGAGTCATAAAATGTGATTCTCGTCAGATACCGATCGAGTAATAAAATGTGATTAACGGCAGATACCGATCGAGTCATAAAATGTGATTATCGTCAGATACCGATCGGGTCATAAAATGTGATTATCGTCAGATACCGATCGGGTCATAAAATACGATTATCGTCAGATACCGATCGAGTCATAAAATGTGATTATCGTCAGATGTCGATCGAGTCATAAAATGTGATTATCGTCAGACACAGATTGAGTCATAAAATGTGATTATCGGCAGATACCGATCGAGTCATAAAATGTGATTATATGCAGATACCGATCGAGTCATAAAATGTGATTAACGTCAGATACCAAGCGCGTCATAAAATGGGATTATCGTCAGATACCGATCGAGTCATGAAATGTGATTAACGTCAGATACCGAGCGAGTCATAAAATGGGATTATCGTCAGATACCGATCGGGTCATAAAATGTGATTATCGTCAGATACCGACCAGGTCATAAAATGTGATTATCGTCAGATACCGATCGAGTCATAAAATGTGATTATCGGCAGATACCGATCGAGTCATAAAATGTGATTAACGTCAAATACCGAGCGAGGCATAAAATGTGATTATCGTCATATACCGATCGGGTCATAAAATGTGATTATCGTCAGATACCGATCGGGTCATAAAATGTGATTATCGTCAGATACCGATCGAGTCATAAAATGTGATTATCGGCAGATACCGAGCGAGTCATAAAATGTGATTATCGGCAGATACCGATCTTCGGCTGATCGATCAGAGCATCACTAATCCGACCTTCTGATCGCAGGGGCCACATCCTAACCACCAGACCAATAGCAGTGGTTATGATAGTGCAAAAAAATTTAAACATTAAATAAATGTATTAATTGGAGGTTTTGAACACATTTAGGATTCACCCATTTGGTTCACTGCATGAGGAGGAAATCTGGGAATAAATGTATCTTTGTTGAGATCCAGAGAAGAGCATTACATATGGTGAACACTGCCTGGTCACTTTAACTTCAGTTCCATTAAACACGGACTTCCAGAGCAGTTTGTTCATTCTGACGTTCATGAATAAAGCTATATTATTAATTTCCCAATGTGAAATCCATGTGCAATATGGACCACGTTGCCGTTTCTTTCAAAATGTCATAGCTACAGTATAACGTACATATTTCTATATTTACGATCTTCTTACTTACATAATGCAATGCAATATCTCAACAGGTACAATGTGGTTTGCAATTTCCTTGCACAATATCACAACTGCATTGTGATGTACATCTCATATGCTTTTTATTTTCATGCATATTATTTTATTTATTTATCCATTCTGTTTTATCTTGTATACAAGAATGAAACCAAGAAATCAACCTTTTGTTTTTTATTTAAATGCTAATATGTTTAGATGCTATGTACTGTACTGAACAATGAAACGTTCTCCTGTTCAAAAACAGACCATGTAGCACTGAGATACTTCAGAAGGTTAATATGGATCATTTTCTTCAATCTTTCCTGCAGAAGGTGACTGAGGTTATGCAAGCATTCACGCCCACAAACTCACCCCTGTCCTCGCCAAGTAAGCACGGAGATCGCTTCATCCCATCGCGTGCAGGAGCTAATTGGAGCGTTAACTTCCACCGCATAAATGTGAGTAAACTCAGATCTGCAAATCACGAGTGATGCTTCATCCAGCTTTGTAGAAAAATGCCACACAGCAGGTCTGTTAGAGGCTGCCTAACAACATTGCACAGTTTGAGTGAAGTGTGTGAAGATTTAGGCCTATTATTTACACCATATTCATTGCAAGTTACACATTGCTAGCAAATCCAGCCATGTGACGTTAGGCCAAAACTAATAAGCAAACTTCACACAAAACACAATGTTGTGCTTCATTTGTAGGAAAATGAAAAGTCATACAGCCAAAACAGGAAGGCAAAAGACGGCACATCGGACAACAGCAAAGGTAACCCTTCATTTTCTTCAGTAATGGATTTTTTTATTAACTAGCTTAATGCTAATTATAGCAGAAGTTTGGGCTTGGTATTATAAGAATGTTTGAGACTTGTTGCATTAAACTAGAACTACAAGGAAGGATTTTCTATAACAGTGCCAGTCAAGTTCTGTATGCTAAAAGTAAATTAATTATGTGTGCACCTCTATGAAGCTTCAGGCCTGATACATACAGCTAATGACGCCTTATTGTGGTACATGCTGAGATCACATGCTTTCACAGTGCTTTATGTAGGTTTCTGGTTCTTTAGGGATTATTCTTATCTGAAGCTAACAGTATGCTGTTAAAAGTAACTATTGCTAGAGTTCTATTCACTATTTATTATTAATATATAATTGATTATGTAGCTAATTAGCATATACCTTTGTTTTGGTTGCTAACTAACCTGTTAATGCAGATGTTAAAAGAACAATTTATCCCCATACATTTATTCTCATTATAGCACTTTAGGGTTTTAAAGAAAGGTTCACCTCTAGAGACGTACACCCACATCAGTGCATGCACAAGCTAAAAATTGGGCATGACCTTTGTAATATTAACCATGAATTCAGTCTCGGAACAAGAATGATAATTAAAATTTTCTTATTATCGGCAAATAATACCTTTATATTGTGCATCCCTGAAGTTACTTTGATGAGGAATCATTTCAACCCTAATAGAAATAGACGAGCAGTGTGTGTGCGTGCAAATTTCACAGCATCCAACTGCCTGTTTAAAATGAGCTCGTTCTCTGCTCAAAACATTCAGACAAGGCCTCCCTTATGGCAGCCTTGTAACTATGACAACTGGGTTCTAGTTTGCCTCCAGTGCACTCGCTCACCCCTTCCTGTCCTTCTGTTTGTTGATCTGCCTCTCCTTCCCTCCCTTCTGGGTTTCTGTCTGTCGTTTGGAATCCTCAACCCCTTTCGGTACCTCACTTTGTTAGTTTAATTTCGTTTAATTCTTTCTCTCTCGGTCTCGGTCTCTCTCTCGGTCTCGGTCTCTCTCTCTGTCTCGGGCTCGGTCTCTCTCTCGGTCTCTCTCTCGGTCTCTCTCTCAGTCTCTCTCTCGGTCTCTCTCTCTGTCTCTCTCTCGGTCTCTCTCTCGGTCTCTCTCTCTGTCTCATTCGGTCTCTCTCTCTGTCTCATTCGGTTTCTCTGTCTGTCTCTCTGTCTGTCT
>JBBKCR010000038.1:28834143-28847450 GCA_037577295.1 Ladigesia roloffi | reverse complement strand
TGTGTATATGTTTGTGTATATGTATATATGTTTGTATGTGTGTGTGTGTGTGTGTGTGTGTGTGTGTGTATATGTTTGTGTATATGTATATATGTTTGTATGTGTGTGTGTGTGTGTATGTGAGTGTGTTTGTGTATTTGTGTGTATATGTGTGTGTGTTTATGTGTATATGTATAAATGTTTGTGTATGTGTGTGTGTGTGTGTGTGTGTGTGTGTGTTATTGGTCAGACCTGCACTTGTGTCTTCATGTTAATAGGAACCTTCTCTAATGTCGACCACATCACGCTCCTGTGAGCTTTAGAAATGGCTGCCTTGCCTCGCTGCCTCGTTTCCCCACACCTCTCGCCGCTCCTCATTTACAGCGGAGTGGTGTGAGGCCGGATGGCACAGGGCCAGCAGCGCTGGGAGTGTGGGCCATCGTGCGGCTCCCTGCGCTTCTTCATAATGTTTTAACGCACTATTTGTGGTCTGAGCGTGGGAGAGCATCCTGTCAGAGTCTTCTAATAGCCTCAACCACACATAGACTCTTCCTGTTTATTCATGCAGCCTGTCTGTAACGAGGCCGCTCCGCTGGATACGCTCGCTCGGGCCCACACCTTTGACTTCTGGTCGTTAAGAGTTAAAGGAATGTTTCAGACTTTTTTCAGCACTGTCTCTATCTGCCGGATCCGCGTGGAGGACTTATTACAGCGGAGAGTAATTCTGAACCCCCTTCTGCTTGGAAACAAACAGAGGACCAGACGACTTGCAATAGGAGCCAATCAGCAGCTGATTCTTTTCACCTTCATTGACTCCACAGTTAATGGGGTGTTTGAATTGTCATTCAAAATTCATACAGATATACATCTAAAGTGTGGAATAAAATGTAACCCATAGCCACTTCTTAAACACGGCAATAATTAGAAAGTAGGAACACAATGGAATATGGCCAATACCAACATTTAACCAGAGTATTATGGTACAGGGAGTACTATGGTAAGGGAGTATTATGGGATATGTAAAATAGTGTGAGGAGTATTATGATAAAGGAAGTAGTAGAGTATAGGGAGTAATATAGTATGCAGTGTTTTGATGTGGGACTATTAAGGTATACGGTATGCAGCGTATTATGGTTTGAGGAGTATTATGGTATAAAGAGAATTATGGTATGGGTAGTAATTATGGTATGGAAAGTATTATGGTATGGTGTGTATTATGGTATAGGGTGTATTTTGGTATAGTGTGTATTATGGTATGGGGAGTTTTATGGTATGGGGAGTATTATGGTATTGGGAGTGTTATGGTATGGGGATTATTATGGTATGGGGAGTGTTATGGTATGGGGAGTATTGTGGTTTAGGGTTTATTACGGTATGGGGAGTATTATGGTATGGGGCGTTTTGTGGTTTAGGGTTTATTACGGTATGGGGAGTATTATGGTATGGAGAGTATTATGGTATGGGGAGTGTTACGGTATGGGGAGCATTATGGTATGGGGAGTGTTATGGTATGGGGAGTGTTATGGAATGGGGATTATTATGGTATGGGGAGTATTATGGTATGGGGAGTGTTATGGTGTGGGGAGTGTTATGGTATGGGGAGCATTATGGTATGGGGAGCATTATGGTATGGGGAGTGTTATGGTATTGGGAGTGTTATGGTATGGGGAGTATTATGGTATGGGGAGTGTTATGGTATGGGGAGTGTTATGGTATGGGGAGCGTTATGGTATGGGGAGTATTATGGTATGGGGAGTGTTATGGTATGGGGAGTAATATGGTATGGGGAGCATTATGGTGTGGGGAGTGTTATGGTATGGGGAGTGTTATGGAATGGGGAGTATTATGGTATAGGGTGTATTATGGTATGGGGAGTATTATGGTATGGGGCGTATTAAGGTATGGGAAGTATTATGGGATGGGAAGTATTATGGGATGGGGAGCATTATGGTTTGGGAGTATTATGGTATGGAGAGTATTATAGTATGGGGAGTAATGTGGGATGAGGAGTATTATTGTATAGGGTGTATTATGGTATGGGGAGTATTATGGTATGGGGTGTATTATGGTATGGGGAGTATTATGGTATGGGAAGTATTATGGGATGGGGAGTATTATGGTTTGGGGAGTATTATGGTATGGGAAGTATTATGGGATGGGGAGTATTATGGTATAGGGAGAATTATGTATGGGGAGCATTGTGGTATGCAGAGTATTGTGGTATAAGTAGTATTATGGTATACGGAATATTTTGGCTTAAGGAATTTTATGGTATGGTGAGCAATATGGTCCGGCCATATTGCTCGTGTCTAATTTTAAAGATGCAACTGGATGTACACTATGGCTCTTATCACACATATTGACCTATTCTGCTTTTACTCACACCCCAACTGCCTCTGTAAATACTTCCTTATTATTATATGTGTGCACATACACTGTTCAATACAGTATCTGTCGTCTTAGTAGTTCTAAAGCTGTCGACTGCACTAAATTTTGCCTTGCTGTTCTTGCACTTTCTTTCTATTTACACTTTGTGTATTTTGACCTGTCTGCACTTAAGGTGGTCTTAAGATGTTTCTGTTGTTGTTCTTGTGTTGCATTATGGTCCTGGAGGAATGTCGTTTAGTTTCACTATGTGCTGTTTTTATGTCGCTGAAATGACAATATATGTGCTTTACTTGACTTGACACAGTTCTGTGTGTGGAGCTTATTTTCTGGATTATGAGGTTCCAGACTGTAAGTTGCAATTGTATAAGCATTCAGTCCTTGTTAGCTTGATCTTCAGTGATGCCACAGCTATCCATGACCTGGAGATCATTGGTCGTGTTCTCTTGGATGGGTTGGTTGTTTGCCTTCTCCCAATCATTTGGTCCCCCAAAATTGTCTTCTCTGTGATCCGATAAGACCCTGGTGGATTAATTACCTCTCTGGTAGAATCATTGTCTTCTAACAGCTCTAATTTTAAGTCTGAACTGACCAGTGTGAAGGACATGTGGTCTTGAGGACAACAAAGCACAGATGTGGGTCTCTCTGGGTAAGCGTAATTAATGTTCTCCTCCAAGCATGTTGATGTCTTGTAATTGGGATTGACAGGCTGGATCTTCACATGAGAGCAAGAACATTGTGGACTTCACCATCTAAGCTTGGTAGCATCATGCAATAGTGGGAGTCCTAACTAGCGGGTGGAACTAGAAATCACAAAAGGGTAAAAATCATTACAAAAATGGCCAAATTATGAAAGAACACAAAACAACTTCGGGAAAGTCATCATTTCACTAGGGTTTGAAAGTCAAAAGTTATTAAGTAGGGCTTTTATCAAACATTTTCTAATGGTTCAGCAACCACTCACTGGCTTCAGTTTCAAGAAGATTTTCAGGCTTTTCGTTTCTCTTAGCAAAATTATTGGCCCTGCTCTACCATTGTGGCACGTAAATGTATTCCTCTAAATGTAGGAATTGCAGCTTAAAGTGTATTTGAGAAAAATGAACACACTTCACTGATAAAGCAGCGAAAGTGGTCTTTTAAAACGAATATCCCTTTACAAATAGTTATTCCTAAAAATGCTTTTGTAGCTTACAATAGAACATAATATAAGTTCTGTTATTACTATTTATTGTTACTACTATAATAAATATCTCCAATCAAACTATCCTTCCTGCGCTGTTGTTGCACATCTTTTGGCTGATGGAGCTCAAAGGGTCCATCTAACTAATCTACCAAAAACAGCCTTAATGTATTTCTTTGCAAACTTTCCTTATCCCTAGAATAAAAAAACACACTTATAGGGTGTATGTAAACAAGCCCTCTTGTGATTGGCCACCCTGTCATTCCAGTGTTTTTATCCTTATATTTTCGAGTTACGGGGCTGAAACCCCCCTATAATTTCAGAGTGAGTGGGCATGGCTGAAGTGCTGTGGGCTGAATGGGTGGGTATATGTAAATGGGTTCTAATTATATCCCAAAACGCATGCATTTTAAATAGGCAGCCTGATTTCCATGCAAAGATTATATAGATTGGGGGTGGGAAGGGTACCTTCAAAATGTTAATGACGTTTTCGTGCTGCGTCAAATGCAAACAAGCAAGAAAGAAATGTGAGGAAAATGTGTCTTTCCATGAAATGGGCCTTTTAGGAAAAGGTAATTTTTCTCTGCTAAAGCGGTCCTCAGTCTGACCAGAGCAGTGAAGCCATCAGGACCTTCTTGACTACAGTTGTCTCGAGGGCAAGGCACTAAAATGAGGAGGTTAATGAGATACGTCTCATGTTGGCTTCTGTGTTGGAAGACGAGTGGGAGAAAGAGCAGCGGAAATGTGTGTTTCCATTTGGAAATGAACTCATCCGTGTCCGAGTATTGGGGAACGCCAGTTAATTGCACCATCCAAGTGCGAGTCAATTGATGGAGCTTCTTCTCTCCGGCTCTCTCTCTCTCTGACAGCTTCTCCATCATGAGGAATGGTCAGGTTCAATTTATCTGCTTCCTGTATTCCCACCTTTTAGCTCTTGGTTACCTCTGTCACACCGTTGAGTGATTAATCAATGGGCTCAACCCCTGTGCTCGAGGTGTTTACTTGTTTACAGTGACAGGTTTAGGGTGAAAAGTTATGTTGCTGATTGAGTTTTCAATGAACGAATAATAAGGGTGGGGGAGGGGCTGAACCCACTCGCTAATTATTGGGAATTCAATTACAGTTTGCTTCAGTATGCATCCAGACCCTCCTGGTTTTGATCCAGAACTTCTAAACCAGTGCGGTGAATATGTGTGAGGAATAATTTATCCCATTGGCTTTGATCTTCTGGTGGTGGATGCCATGAAACTTTGCAGCAGCAGTTTCTGATCAACAAGGAGGAATGAACAGCTTGAAAAAAGCAGAGATCTTCTATGCGGTGCCCTCAACATTTCTTAAGAGGCACGAGGAGTGCGAGGGCAATATTTACATATTGTAAACAGGTTCGGAGTGAGTTTTATGTCTCAAAATAGGCCAGATCTCTGGAGCTGCTTATGTTCTCTGCATAAATACATATTCAAAGCATAAGCAAGGGTTGAATATGAGAAAAAACGATAATGCTCTAGGGACCATTATATAGGCTTTGTTCACACTGCTGGCCAAATCAGATTTATTCTCTGAATCGGATTTTTAGTGTTTAGATTGGAAGTTATAAGCCCAATTAGAGTTGCAAGGGCAGACTGCAGTCACAGCCAGTCAGACTTGTGCACTGGCTGCCGTCGTAACACAATAGGTAACCAAGGGTGGGCAAAACAGATGGAATGGCCGGATTTCAGAGCAGTGTTGCCCTTTTCTGTAGCTAGAACATGAACCAGTTAACCTTTAGTGTTTTGTAAAACCGGTGTTTACCCTCGGTACTCAGAGTGTATCTGTAAATTCGGATTTCAGTCAACATAAATGGTGTAAAATAGTCTAAAACCACTACACTCTCTCTGTTTACTGCTCATTCTTTTGGCGCACCGCCGCTTGGCCGCTCTACGTAGCACCTCCCTCTGCGGGTTTACCCCACCCACTAGTGGGCAGAGACTATCCACTTTATGTTTTTTAAATTACAATAACTTTGGTTCTGTGTGACATAGGAAAACCAAACAAAGCTTAGCAGTATGTCTCACATCTCGAGCATGAACACAAGACAAAAATAACTTTATTTCAACTTTAACTCATATATTTCATACATTTTTATGTTTTACGTACGAGGACAATTTACCATTTTTTTCCGCCTCAACAAATGGTGGGTAGATGCTGCTCGCATTCATATAAACATGTTACCTAAAGGATTGCGAAGACAAGAATTGCTGCCTCAGAATAATGGAATAAACTCATGAAATATGATTTGGATTTTCAAACATGAATACACAAAACCTTCAGGCAGTGATAACACCCTAACCGTAATGCCACATTGGCCAATCAGAAGCAAGAAAAAAAATGTTGTTTATCAGTTCAAGTAGTGTGTCTCATCCAAAACAGGTGGTTCTGTTTGCCAAACTGGTCATCAAAACTTCCTTTACTATTTGCTTTCATTGATCTTGACTGCTCTGATAGTCAAGAAGACCCACATGCTACAGTTCTGACGAAATCAGGGCAAACATATCGGAAAGTAACTACTAGGATGCAGCCCAAGTCGTAGGAGTGTTGGATGTAACAGTGACTTCCGAGGCTCATTCTGACGCCTCTTTACTCAGTGAAGTGGAAGAGCAACTGCATATTTGTGTAAACATGAAAAAACTCCATTAAGCAAGGTTATAACCATCATGATTTTTGGCTATACCCCAAAGTATAATAAATGAGATTGCGTGGTGTGTACTGCATTGTAAACCAAAACGGATATTTGTAAAGATATTTACAAAAGGCCTGTTTTTGGTGATAGGTTGAAGTTAAAATTGCCTTCATAATGATACAAAGGAGCAAAATACATGGAAAAAGGACTGCTTTAAAAAATATGCATGTATGTGTGAGTCATATATCCAGAGATCTGAATTAACTCGCAAATGTAGCTTCAGTTTGATTTGAAATGTCTAATTTTTTATGGCTTTTTGGTGGCTACATTTCAGTCAAACCCATTCATTGTGTTTTTCATCAAATCACAACTGGAGTAGCCTAAAGTATCCTTCTGACTTTGCTTTGGCTCTTTACTGCTATGGGCGGCTGCTTTACTGAGATATTTCTTGATCTTCTTTGTTGATGTACGTCAGTACCGTTCCTTTGTTATTCTTTATGAAGTTCTGCAGTGCTAGTCATGATTGATGTGCATTTGTGTCGAGCACTGTTGTGCTGTGTTGACGTATTTGTTGGTCGAAAGAAGACTGATGGCTAATGAGGACGGCTGAAAAGAAGAAAAGCCTGCTTTATCAGTCAATGGAGGAACGCTAATGGAGCCCATTAACATTATCTCAATGCTAACTAGGTTTTATTAGCTTTCATTATTTGTTAGCTGCATTAGCATTTTTGAAAATAGTCCTTCTTTGTATCCAAAGGAAGGAGAGATAGTTGTGCTTACGTCAGATGGATAAGTAATCCAGAAAAAGACCCTCTGTAGTGTTGTTGATAGCATTTTTTTTTGCTGAGGCAGGTTAGCGTATACATCAGTTATGCGGATGTTGTGGCTACATGCTAATGATTAATGCAGTTAAACGTTATCCTTCCGGCGAAATGTACACAGGGATGGTTTTATTCAGAGAGAAGAATGATGGACAGGTAGAACCGTCTTTCATTGTCTTGCTTTCAAAAAGTATATAAAGAACTGCCATTCAGGATGCTGCTTTTAACCAGTTATATAATGAACAACTCAGAGCCTGTTAGCATCCGTTTCTGACAAAGAGGGTTTAATCTCACACCCTCTTTGTCTTAGCACCTCTGTAGGAGGGTAAGATAAGACTTTCAAAATGATGCAAAGATTTAGCAGAATTTAACATATTCGGGGATGTTTATATTGTACAAAAGTGGTGGCACAGTTCATGTTTTAATATGAAAATGTCAGCAAATAGAGATTTTCCACTATATGCTATATAAACATGTGTAACTTTTGCACGTGACTGTATAAAATATACACAGTCACATCATGCCAAATGCTAATAGGCTGCTTAGGGGCACAGAAACGGCCTACAGCTGAGCTCTTTTTGTCTCTAGACACTTATACCTCCTTGTGTTTAAAGGCATGCCTCCAGTTTCACAGAACGGAATCACCGAGCTGTAATGAAAATCCAACGGTACACAGATACTGCAGATAAAAACCGTATATATACATACATGTATACATACATATATAAATAATTTAGTTTCTGACTTTCCGCAGTTGCAGTTGAACAATCCTGTATTCCTGAAGGTCCCTTTTTTCATCACCTGCAGACCTTAAAGTATCTGCAGATTTTAAACTGTTAGCAGACAACTTTCACCACGGGGCTCTTTAATTGGAATTCAGCCACATCAGCTAATAAATTTCTACCAATTTTCAGTCCCATTCCACTGACTGCCAGACAGGGTGGAGACCACGCTGCTCCAATAAAACAGGCTGCCTCGGCTCCTCCAAGCACATTTAAAGCGCTAATACATCCTGGAGGCATCGGTTAGAGTTAAGAGAAGCAGCCAGGGTCTCCTGTTTGAGAACAGGAGGAGGGTTCCCAGGTCGGCAGTTCTTTTAATAGCGGGCTGATTACCCTTATTAATTATTCATGCCAGGATTTAGCCATTGTCATGTTTTAATTTTCATTTGCTAATGTTGACATTACGTAATCCACAGCGGCGTCTACCTCCGCTTGTTACTATCCTCCTCCGGCCGAGGAATCCGATCAGGTGGAGTGGAGTGTCGGGAGTAATTTGACTGGCACCACTGAGAGATGGTGGGAGAGATAGTGACAAGATGGCTGCCTCTCTCCTGCATCGGACAGGAAAACGTGCTGAATGAGAGGGTTTTATTTTAGAGCCTCCCGCAGGCAGTGCTTTTCAATGCTTTTGGGAGTGCAAGGTTGAATCGCTCAGCAGCATTCAGTGCAACGTATCAGGCAGATAAGAGCTGCGTTTTAGTGCTGCGTTAGATCTGTGTTTTATATCTCCTGATAAGGTGAGATTATTCACGTCTTAGAGAGGAAAGCAGGACACAAAAGCTTCATATCAAAATAACAGCCTGAGGGAATTGTTTTAGATCTGGACGCACTATCAGTGTGTGGATCAATAATAAAAATACAGGAATTTCTACAGGATTACAGTTC
Source organism: Ladigesia roloffi (assembly GCA_037577295.1). Classification (NCBI taxonomy): domain Eukaryota; kingdom Metazoa; phylum Chordata; class Actinopteri; order Characiformes; family Alestidae; genus Ladigesia; species Ladigesia roloffi. The sequence goes on along the minus strand of JBBKCR010000038.1, from coordinate 28,838,762 downwards.
CGTCAGTATAATAAAGGGCACTACACAATACAGTGGGAGTCACTGGAGACCCACAATGCAATATTATTACGATTATTATCTCCAGTAAATATAAACGTCTTAGATTTTATCTCTAGCACTGATCATGTTTAAAATCTTGCAAAGCCAAAAAAAGTTTTCTCTAGGAACAATTTTGCTTCTGCAGGTCCCTCCACTGCTCCACCATCAGTAGTGTACCTATGTGCAACAGTCTTGGATACCAAAAGTAATATTTAAAGGCTGCTTATATGAGCAGTGAGTGTTTTATTCATGCTAAATAAAGCTAAAAAGGTTAAATACAGATAACATACCACAGTTAACAGTGGTGTTAGGATTACTGTATGTCAATGTGTTCTTTGTGAAAGTCTAGGAGTTTCACAAGTCAAAACAATGGCTGGAGGAACCGAGGAGGAATCTGGAACTTAACCTGTGTTCTCCTCAAAACAATCTATACTTTTGACGGTTTTCTTGTCAGTTTACATTTATTTTAATGTTTACTTTAGTAGCAGAAAGAAATTACACATAGTTGTGTGTCGTAAATATACATTTCCGTTCCTGAAGGCTTTCTTCTGAAAATGTGCAAAGAAAAAGATTCGTCTCTGAGGGTAATCGTGAAAATGTCCATTGTTTTCAGCCTTGCCGCCGCTAGCTGGGCATAAACCCTGTCAAACAAACGTATTATCACCAAACGCGTAGACTTTCATTCCTGCCCTAATTCGTTCGAGCTGTTTACATAGCAGTGTCGTATCGATTCATACTGGTCCTGGCCCACTTCTATAACACGCTGTGACTAGAATTTTCTCTGTGCATGCTGAGCAGTCTGAGTTCTGAGCCTGAATGACTGGCCGTAGGCTCTGCGTGGGGTTTATACTCTTGACGCATACCCTACAGCCAGACCCTTTACAGTCGACATGAGCGCTGGGGGTCCCTGAGGGACGCCCCGGCATGAATAAATAGCACAAAATGGATCCTGCGTGTGTCTGGTCATGGCTGCTGCGTCTTTTTCAATGGAGTTTTCTTCAGAAGACAAGGGGGAGAGGAGAAAATGCCTTTGTGAGGAATAGTGTTATTAGTCTGGCTGCCTGTACTCCCTCACTCTGTTTGCAAGCATTTTTTTTCCTGATACGGTCTGAGCTTCCTTCCTGTGGGCTCCTACAGCGTTCTTGTGAAACCAGGGGGCTGATCTAAACTAGCGGTCCAGGTAAAAGCTTACAGCGCACAAATACATAAAATCACCACAGTAAAAATGGCTGTCCTACTTGTGGTGGCCTAGTGGGTCGGATACGTGCCTCGGGACCAAGAAGTCATGAGTTTGAATTGTACTTAGAGCATACTGCCACTGTGTCGTAAGCTTCCTTCCTGTGGACTCCTACAGCATTCTTGTGAAACTAGTGGGCTGATCTATGAAACTAGTGGTCTAGGTAAAAGCTTACAGGTTAGACCCCAAGCCTGGGAGACCAGCCTCTGTAATTAGGGAATGGATGATGCTTTGGATGAAAGCCTCTGCTAAATACTGCCAATGTAAATGATGTGTCGAGACTGGTAAAGATTACCTTAATTAAAAAATGAGCAGACATCAGATATCTTGTTTAACAGTATTGGCAGTTAGTGTTCTCCTCCAAGCGTGTTGAGCTTTCTGATGACACCGTGTTAGTGGGGGTTGGAAAGATACGGTGGTGCTTTACGTAACTCCAAGCAATCATGTTCCAGCATTTACCCTCCTGGTGTTGATATATTTGTGGGATGGGTTAAATACTAGCTAGTGGATGGAACTGGGAGACACCTAAATTGGCTGGATGATTGGAAAGATGAAAACAAAATTATCGTTTTTTATATGTGACCATTTACAGTAAAAACACACAGATGCTATTAGAATAGAAATGATGGCCAGAGGCATGTTAAAATTGTAATGCCTTAAAAGCATCCATACTCTATTTTCCTTGCCAATATGATGATTCTGGATTTTGTAAATGCTTCCCAGCTACTGAATTAATTTACTCATACATATACAGCAATTCAGAGTCTTTCAGAGTAAAAAACATCCATCCAAAGACTCAAAATAAATTGACATCACAGGCCATATTAAGAAACCTGACCTCTGTCCAAATTGGGAACAGATTGGGTGCCTTTATTTATGGATGTTTTCATGAACTTCCTGGGATCGTATGTAATGGCAGCATGATGAGGACTGAATGGTTAGAACAGCTGTTCTTTCCTTCCACCCCTCATTCACTCTTTTGTACTGAATTTTCCTTTGTGATGCAGATGCTCGGTTCACCCGACCCCCGTACAATTGATCAATAGCGATCAATAGTTTGTCATTGGGCAGCGTCTGCTCATTACAGAGATTGACGTCTGGGGTAAAGGCCATAAAATTAGACTTCTGCGAAGATATCAATCATACATCCCTGCTGAAAGATAGAGTTATTTTCTCTAATAAACGAGATGTGGGCCTGGTACTGGTCTTTTTAATTCCCTCCCAGATTGAAAATCTCGGTCTCCGCAGTGTAACTTGATCCTGATACGAGCTTCTAAAGCAACGGCACTTACTGTAATTCGACATCAAGAGAACGGTGCATCGTTGCTGTCTAAAAATACAGACGAGTCTGATTGTTTTTCAATTGAACAGGACTTACAGTGCAATTTGTATGACGCTGTAGTGATGGGATGCACTTAATGTTAATTTTGCCAATTAATTAAGCCTTTAGGCCAGGGCATGGCCGGAATATCAATTGACTGAAAATGCTGGCTGCTATCTACGAGGTTTTATTGGTATCTGCCAAATTAAAATATATCTGATAACGTGGAGATAATTTTCTTACTGCCATAGTAGCACTGAGGAGAAAACGTACTACTACACCTATCCATTTATTTCCTAAAACGCTTATTTGAGTTTTGAGTAAACAACTATAAATGAAAAATTTTAAGATATAAGAATCTGTAACAGTACATGTCTGACTCCTGTTAACAGACTAGACTGTCCTTTAACTTTTAATGCACTCGTTAACAGTTTTTGTCACTTAATAGCTCGTTAAATATTGAACGCTCATCTGGTAATCCACATTATAATTATATCAGGCATATTAATGAATAAAAAAGCCATTATTTTATTACTTTATCTGGCTAGTAGAGGAAATCAAAAGGTAAACATACTGTAAATGCATTTGTTAGTAAAAAACAGTGTATTTGTATTAAATATTAAGTGTGTGGCATGGAAATGTATGGAAGTGTGTGGCCTAACGTTCAGCCAGTTCTAAAAGCTAAAAAAAACTAAATGTTGAAATCAAATATATCTTGACTTATCACCTAACTGATGTTCATGACTTGGTTCATGATTGTGTGCCTGTAAAATGTCCATATGAAGCGTTATAAATATTGTTATGAACCATTTAATGAACACAGTTACTGGTTTGGGAACATTAATGGCACGTTTAGCATGAAAATCATGTTCTGCCTAGTGAGCTCTGAAGCTCTGGGAGGTTTCATTTCCCTTTGGAATAACAGCATGGCATCACTGGATCACAATACTTGACTGAATGCAACAGGAGGGACCGAGCAGAGAGAGAATAATCATCAGTCCGGGCTGAAGAAATGACTTTGATTTATCTAAGGAACGCCTCATAGCAGGAGCAGGAACTCACACAACAGATGCAAGTCTGGACCTTGTAACATGCAGTTAATTACTACATGCAGGGGAGACGTTCTTCTCTCCTCAGGACCACTCGGCCTGTTTTGATTCACCGCTAATTTGTCCGAATTGACGTGCAGATGTGATATCAAGAGAGGCCTGGTTTCGAGTGCCGATGTTTTGAGCTCCAAGCACTTAAATACGACCGTCTTTGTGTTTCTTGCTGTGATAAAATAAACAATTTCCTGCGGGATCAAGAATGTTTTCTGATTCTGATTGATTCTGAATCAGGGTTTGGGTCCGTGCTGAAACCAAACTGAGACATGCGAACGGCGGAGTGCGTTGACAAGGAGGGAGGGTGATGATTGATGCTAGTCACAGTAGAGGTTATTCTCAGATGAGGGTGCTCATTACTGAGCCATGATTAAGACAAGATGAATGGGATGAGGTAGAGCATAGAGTCCTGCACGTTATACACAACCAGTCAAAAGTTTGGACACACCTTCTCAAAGTTTTTCTTAGTTTTGATTATTTTCATATTGAAAACAAACAAAAATGACGAAGAATCACCTGGAATTATGCAGTGAATTGGAGTACAAAGCAGAGTCATGGTTGTTATTTTTTTTTTACTTAGTTACGTGGTTCTGGCTGTAATGAGGAGTAGAACCGTAGTGGAACAGGGTCACTAACTGTGGACCAACCCGACCATCACAACTGATGATCCCAAACACATTAAGAAGGCAAGAAACTCCACTAATGAACACTTGATGAAGAAACACATGTTAATTAAACACAAAAAATGTGCAAAGCTGTCATCAGGGCAATAGGAGATGTTTTCAATATGAATCTACAATGGAGTCAATAATAAAAACTAGGGATGCACCGATACCGATACTGGTATCTGGTATCGGCCTCGATACCACATTTTCTAAAGTACTCGTACTCGTTAAAAGTCCCCCGATACCGGGGACCG
>JBBKCR010000038.1:28779749-28790049 GCA_037577295.1 Ladigesia roloffi | reverse complement strand
TCATCTTCTCTCTCACTTGCTGAGTGCTTTCCACTTGCCTGCGTAAAGCTCCAACTACACACACACACACACACACACACATACACACACACACACACACACACACACACAAACCTATTCTGTTGCGGACGGCTGCTTGTTTGTTCTGAGGCGCTGTACTTTCATTAGTCTCTTCCACCTGAATCTTCTGGATCAATCTGGGGCAGACTGCTGGCAGGGTCTGTGTGTGTGTGTGTGTTTGTGTGTGTGTGTGTGTTTGTGTGCTCGGGAAGGTGTGTGTAAATTTCGTTGCCAGGACCAACTCCTCTCAACCGCAGAGAGACAGAGCGAGGCATTCGTCTGCTCTTATTATCAGCACACTACCTCCCCCGAGGGCCAACTACACCGTGTGTGTGTGTGTGTGTGTGAGAGAGAGAGTGCATGTGTGTGTTGGGGGTAAAGCCGGCTATGCTGAAGCCTTTCGACAGGTGAGGTCTAGAGCACAACGCGCTGTGACAGGTTAAAGCTAAAGGGATGGCGGGTCACTCTTTATTCTGCCGTGGTTCCCTTCAACTCGTTTATTGAATGGAAAGGTGTTCCGGGGGAAGGTGAGCCGCGGCTTAGTCTCCCGACAAGGTCAAAGACAAAACAAGGCAAAAGTGTGAGGATTAGGGTGAGGTAAAGTAGGACACTTTTCATCAAATATCACAAATGAAAGATGAAAATCACCCCTACATCCTAAATATACACGGAGGGGAGGCAAGTTTTCAGACACGTTGTTGTATTTTATTTAATATACATTTAGTGCAAATGCCAACCCCATAATATCCTTTAACTTGGTGTACATAACTATGAACAAAATGTATAAGCATAAACTTAAAAAAATAAAAACCTAATGAAGTGACACCATCATTAAAATCATTAAATCCAATGAATCAAGTTTGATAAGGAAGCTACATATTAAACATAAAAGGTTTTTCATAATGTTGTCATTATGAAAGTAGTTATTTGAAAAGATTTGATGCTACAAGCTAAACACTTTGTCAGAAACACAGTAAATTTTGAACACAAGCATTTAGACAAATCAGATTTCTTTCAAGCAACAAGGAAAAAAGTAAATAGAATTGGCAATAATTCAGTGTATCATGTTTGGAGAAAGAAAATGGAATTACAGAGAAGTTAGGTGGTGGAAGCATCATGGTAAAGGGCTGCCTCTATATAGACAGTACTGAGACAAAATATTCAGCCAAAACAAATGGACAAATGGAAAATTTATGAAATTTGAAACAAGACAATGCTGCAACAGTAACTTCTTATAGCTAATATCTTAAAGCTGTAAGAAACAAACTAAAAATATTAATTTAGTTCTCATTTAGAGCAGTATTTTCCATTTGAGGAATCAGAATGATTGTTTCCACACACATTAGTGACAGAACAGAACTTACAAGAAACAAAATGAGACACACTGTAGGCAGTTTCCAGGAACAAGAAAGGCGCTATACAAATTAAAATTATTTTTATTATTATTATAACTGTTTAAATGTATCACTTGGACTAAAGGTATAACTTGGCCTAAACTTTAGAACCTGAATACAGCCAGAGAATATAATGTCCTAGCTGGACCCGACACGAACCTAATAATTTTATCCAAAATTAATTAATTCCTGATAAAACTTTCTCCAAACCACATTAAGTCTTGATTTCAAAACTAATCTGAGCACATCAGAATTTGTTCTGTCCAAATTTCAGCCCAAAAGTATAATAAAACCAGACAGACATTTTAAAGTACTGTCTAGCTACAAAAATACCCATCAATGGATGTCAAAAAGAATCACAAAAATATAAATAATTGATATGAAATCATTACCTGTCTGACATTAACACATTAATTTGTCCAGAAGTGCTTTCACCCCAACATTCTAAATGTCTGTATAAACTTTCCATAATGTGCTGTTTTTGTATTATAATGACATATTAGCCTTTCCCTCTTTAATCTTAAAACTCTATTTCTTTATGTATTGCAATTTTAAAATTAGTATAAAAATAAATATGGCTTTAAAATGTCCTTTAGTCTTACTTATGCAGGGATGTTGTGGACTTGGGTCAACAAACAGAGCGTGTGACTCCATCAAACCAGATTAAACACAGCACAACTAGTCCTGAAGAATAAAATGATGTGGAAATGACAGCAGTGGGAAATCCTGGGTAAAATCAGTTAAAAGTGGGAGAGAGTGTGTGAAGGCCTGAACATGACACGTTCAGAAAATGATATCCAAACCTAGTGGTTATGGGTGTAAACAGTTGTCCATACATGTGCTCAGACAAGCACATCATTGTGTGATTAGCAATAATTTGTCCCCACGTGAAACACAGTGATGCTAAGCTAATTGTCCCATTTTACCTCTCGACCCACTTTACCTGAGCTGTAAACACTGGACCCGAGTTTGATTTAAGGTTCATGTGAAGCTACAGAGACAGCTTGGCTTTACAAGGCATCAGAGTGTGAAACAGCCAACACTGGAAAGGACACCTGAGACCAAATCTCTTTGCTTGTATCAGCATAATGCTTAGTCATGCTCACAGTGCCATGCGCTAGCTAGCTGGAGAGAGTGGAAAAAGTGCACTCGAGTCCCTCAGCAAACGAAAAACAGGCAAGACTGTGCTTCTCTCAGTGGTTTCCACTGCAGCCAGGCTTTTCTCTCTCTCTCTTTCTCTCTCTCTCACACACTCTCTCACTCTCTCTCTCTTTGCAGTCACTTCATCTCAGTGACTAATGCTAGGTCCAGATCATGATGATCAGAGGCCCGGAGGGGCTCAGCCACGGTCTCTACTGGTCGAGAAACAGAGAGTTTAGGGTCTTTATTAGCATTATTACCACCAGTACTGAAAAAATCCTCACCATTGTTTTGTTAGAAAAGCTTTTCGTGTGAAATTCGAATCTTGGCCTGTCGGGGAGATGTTCTGTGATGATCCGCCGTTAGCGCGCTCTGCTAATCCCTAGCTGAGCTGTAGAGATTGTGTTTTTTTTTGTTCAGTTTATTTTTTCCCCTTTTCTACCTCTTTTTTCTCTCTCTTTTAAAACAAGAGTGATGGCAGCTTGTTGAATGCGAATAAAAAAACAAAAAACGAAGCCAGAGGACATTTTAACACTGCTCACAAAAAAAAAGAATCAACTAGAAGGAGAGTCATTGCTTAAAGAAGTGATTCTAAAGGCTTTCTGACACTGCATGACCTTACTGTGTGTAAGAAAGGACAAATATATAGGGCCAATTCAGGCCTCAGGGTAGCTGCTATACACTATAGGGACAAAAGTTTTGGGACGCCTGACCACTATGCCAACAGGGACTTTAATGACATTGCATTTAAATGCATAGACTTTAACATTGTGTTGGTCCCCGAAGGTGCTGGATGGAGTTGAGATCAGAGATCACTGGGACACAGTCATACTGGAATAGAAAAGGTTCTTCCCCAAAGGTTAATCGCCATAATGTTGGAACCATGACATTGTCCAAATTGCCTTGGTCTGCTAAAGCATCAACTGGAAGTATAGGGGCCTAGCCAAAACCTTAATATTGTCCCAATACTTTTGTCCATATATTGCTGGTGTGCAAAGCAGCTACATTCAAGTGGATTTGAGAAAACATTAACCCAATGCTTCGCAAGCTTCTGTGACTTGTTAGCTACATTAGCCTGATTGATTAGATTTAAATGGAAAATGCTCTTAATATTTTTAATTTAATTTAAATAAATTTTCTTAAAATTATTTTTATTCTTATTATATTATTTATTTATTTTTATTTTATTTATATTTTTATATATTTTTTTTCATTGATATTTTTAGTCAAGCAATTTTTTGTTTCATAAAAAGGAGGTGCGGCAGAAACAATGGCATTCCTAGACACTCGAGTGAGGATTATGCTCCAGGGAAGATAGATAGTGTCTCGTGCTGGGGGAAATTTGTAAATGTTAATGAGATGCAGTTTATGCAGCGTTCCTAGTGAAAATAAGACAATTTATAAATTATTAATTTCATGTTTTCACCCTCTCTCTCTTTCTCTCCCTCTCTCCCTCCCTATTTCCCATCTTCAACTCTCCCTCCTTTTACCTTAATCCCGATTCTCCTGTCCTCTGTCTGTTTTTTGCCTTCTGGTCTCTCGTACCTTTTCCTGTCTCTCACCCCACACCTTGCGTTTTCATTCGCTCATTTAATTCTCTTTGACTCTGTCTCCACTCCTGTCTTCCTCTCCCGCCCCACTGTCCTTCTGTCGCTTGCTCATTTCTCTCTTTCTCTCTCTCTGTCTCTCTCCTGTCTCTCTCCCTCTTCATCTCTTTTTTAACTCTACGTATGTTCATCTTGCCCCTCTTCCTTTTACCTTTATCACTCCATTCCCTTCTTTCTTTTCGCTTTCTGTTTGTCACATTTTATTCTGCCTCTCATTCACCACCCGTGTCTCTCATCCCTCTTCATTTGAGCCTTTTTTCTTTCTTTCACACTCTTCTCTTGCTCATTCTCTCTCTCTCTCTCTCTCTCTCTCTCTCTCTCTCTCTCTTTTTCTTACTCGCACACCTATTCTGTCTCTCTCCCCCTCCTGTCCTTCTTCTGGTCATTTATTTCTCTCTCTCTTTCCCTCTATCTCTCTCTCTGTCTCTCTCTCTCATTCTCTCTCTTTCTCTCTCTCTCTTTCTTTCCTACTCATACACCTTTCCTGTCTGTCTCTCTCCCCCTACTGTCCTTCTTCTGCTCATGTATTTCTCTTTCTCTCTCTCTCTCTCTCTCTCTCTTTCTTACTCGTACACCTTTCCTGTCTGTCTCTCTCCCCCTACTGTCCTTCTTCTGCTCATGTATTTCTCTTTCTCTCTCTCTCTCTCTCTCTCTCTTTCTTACTCGTACACCTTTCCTGTCTGTCTCTCTCCCCCTACTGTCCTTCTTCTGCTCATTTATTTCTCTCTCTCTCTCTCTCTCTCTCTCTCTGTCTTGCTCTATCTGTCTTTCCAGGTGCCTTGCAGATTGAACGGAGTGAAGAGACGGATCAGGGGAAATACGAGTGTGTAGCGACGAATTCTCAGGGCGTGCGCTACTCATCCCCTGCCAATCTATATGTGAGAGGTACGGAATACAGTAGGTACTCCGTAGGTAATACAGTTTCAACCCTCAGCAAAAACAGCTGCTCTTTTTCTTTGTTTGCTTGCTTTCCTGATAAAAAAAAAAAAAAAAAAAAACCTCGGCAGCACTTTTTTATAATTACTGTATGTAATGTAATTGTGTGTTGTTGTTGTTTTTTTTTCTCTTTTTTTCCAAGTGAAGAATTCTTTCCAGAAAATAGCTTTAGCGCTGCAGTATTATATGCAGAGTCAACAGCACTAGCATTTTGTAGGGAAAACACAAGGGTATCGTTCCTTTTTTTTATTGTATGTGCAAATTTTAGAGCTGCACCATTAAGAGAATTTGATATTTATAGTCTGGCCTGAAGTAAAGCTGCCGACTCAAAGTCCAGAGAGCGCACGCTGCAGAAGGAAATACTGAAAAGAGGAGAAGAAATGTATGCAAAGCTTGTCATTTGTGATGCTAGTCTCTCCGCAGACTCCCCTCGATTTTCTCTATTTGTGGCTTAAAGCCGTTAAAAGAGGCTAATTGACATGAAATGAATTGGGGGGTTTTACCGGTGTGTAATTGTTTCTATAAACTCAATTAGCGATATTTGCTGTTGGGCTAAACACGGCGCACCGTTCGAGGACTAGCGGTGCGGAAAGCGCTTATGCTAATTTAATAGAGGAAGGAAAGCAAGGTGAGTGGGTGTGTAAGAGAGAGGCCTGGATGTGGCTCGGAGGCGGGTGAGTGTCTGGGCCCTCCACACCGGCCCGTCAGTCCAGATTAGTACCTGAGAAAGCCGGTGTGATGCCTCGCAGGCTGTTAATCAGCCTTTACAAAGTTCTAGCTTACAGCAAATCATGTGTTAAATAAAAAAATAAATGCGTTTTTTTTTTTAAAGGCCCAAGCAGCGGCCCGGTTTACACCGCACGCAGATAAGATGCATAAACCTGGATTAATTAATTTTCTGGACACAGATTAAGTGCGGTCCTGGCCTAAATAATTCAAGCGCGCGGCCGTTCCCTTCTGAGAATCCAAAATAATCCGAAGACTAAGCTAAATCCATGTCCGGAACACAAATTTAACACAAGCGTGCACCCGACTGACTGCAGGAAGCGTTTATCATGTCATGTGTGCTTTATGTATAGGGCTTGCTTGAACACAGCTAATATTGAAACCAAAGCTAAAGAGTCAATCTGATGTTTCCAAGTGTTGCATGACATTAATATCTATTAACTCTACTAACTTCTTGCAGGTCTTTGTGCTTTTTTCTGCCTGTTTTTGTTTCGTTTCCTTTGGTTTTGTTTCTGACTAATGAGAACTACTGACATCTTTCATTAAAGCATGAATGTAAACTTCCAAGTAAGTGGTACAGTATGTATATGTAGCGAATGTACGTCACCAGAAAATAACGAAAAAAAACAAACAAGTAGTTAAAGTGTTCTGCATTGTGACTTTGGTGTCTTTAGTTTGCTTTTTTCTATTTGTTTGATTTCTTTCTAAAAGTTAACGACTTGATTTTCTGTCAGAGTAGACCAAGGCCTTGCAAGCTAGGATACGAGGGAGGGGCTTTGATATTTACATTGCTAACTGCCACACACAAAAAAAAAAATAATAAGGAAAGCAAAATTAAAGTCTGGGTTCTGATTGTTTATTGGTTTTGATTAATGTATATCATCATAAAAATGCCTTGTTTGAAAAAAAAAAATCATAGAAGTGAAGAAGAAGGTAAGAAATGGGTTTGGTCGGAGGAGAAGGGGAATGTGGCAGGTTTGAAAAAAACAAAAAACAAAAGAAAAGTCCTTTGCGGTGGCCTTTTTTACTCTCTTTCTGTGTTTCCTGGTTTTCTTCTCGGCTCCTCATGTCATTGTGTTCTGCATCAACCCCCCTTACACCCCCCAGAGCTGCGAGAAGGTTGGTGTGTTTTTGGTTCTTTTCTCTCTTTTTTGGCTTTTTTTTGTTGTTGAAAAAAATTCAGAAAAAAAACACAAATATGACATTAAAAATTGAGCAGACAGTGTAAAGGAATGTAGATTAGCTGCAGTAGCACAAGCGTCTGTCCAGGTTTATGTTTAGTCTCTTGCATTGCATTGTGGGATATTTTACTTGTTTGCAAAACCCCTTCCTATGAGAAGACCCCCTACCACCCCCACCCCGTCCCACTCTCTGTCTCTCTCTTCCTCTCTATCTCCTTCTCTCTCTCTCACTCTCTCTCTGCACGCGTTGCCATGGAAACCCAGCAATTGGAAACTGAGAACTTTATGCATGATGGGAGAATGTGACGAATACTTGCATGCCTGAACGGGAAGAAGCTTTCGGATTGGCTCGAGTGTTCTCCTTTTCTACCCCCCCACCCCCCACCCCCCCACCCCCTGTAATTGCTTGTTATTCTTACTGCTTGTGTCCTGTCTCGTCTGCTTTTGCAAGAAACGTGTACCTTTTTTCTCCCTTTTTTTGTGGTCTGTATGTTTCAGCTTGAATTTTTGGTGTCTGTCGTTTGTGCTCCTTCGCTTCTGCTTCTGCTTGTCTGTGCTACTGGTGCTCGGCTTTATTATCGTCCGCTAGTCGTCTGTTCCTACTCATGCATTAAACAGCAGTCAGTCATTTAATAACGACTTCGGCAACTTGGTCTCCTGGTGCTAATTCCATATGGTTGGTTAAAACATGCCTCTTAACTACAGACTCTGGGTTTCAGAACTAGTTACATTCGTTTTTAATAAATGGGTCTCAGTCGGGGTGGTGGCTATCCAGTAGCTAGGATACTTTCCTCTGGACCAAGAGGTCATACGTTCAAATCCTACCTTCAGCAGACCAACCCTGGGTTCCTGTGTGAGACACTTTACCCCAAACTCCAGGGAGACTGCCCCCTGCAGTTAGGGAATGGAAGTTTCATTGGATAAAAAGCGTCTGCTAAATGCCTTAAATGTAAATGAGAGAATACATATGGCTTAAAGGGACAACGTCCTCTTTTCAGTAAGAAATGTGGTCCTTCGGGTGCCCTGTTGTTGGTTAAAATGTAATATATTGTAGAAAACAAAGGAGCCATTAATTCAAAATTCCTCCACTCTGACTTAAATGGCGCCCGGCACTATGTTAAAGAATGCATTCTAAATAGGATATTCCTTCATTCATTTATAGGGACCTTGTTGCGTAATTTAGTGGAATGCAATACGAAAAAATATTAAAAACAAAATGAGTCTATTTTTCCAAACGGTTGAATCACCCTGGCACCTTCCGTGCCATAAGGTATGACTCTGGTTTGGGTGGGCTGTCATCTCACAGCCAGTGTGGCCTACAACTCCCATAATCCCATGTTGACTAATAGGATGTGTTAATCAGCGCGTGTGGAATGTGTCACAGCAGATCGTGTTAACGCAGGTTACAGTAGATTACGCGGTGTGAGTCGCCGACCGAGGAACAACTTCCAGAATGTTTGGTCACTCCGAGCGGTCGTGCCTCGGAGCGCCTCTAACCTTCAGCGCGCATTCTAAAAACGGATTACTGTGAGTGCTCCGCGGATTAAAATATCAATAGGGATTAGCCTGTGATAAAACACAATTATAATCCCTGATCAAGCTTAAGCCCTGATTACCATATCAGCACCTTTGAATCAATCCAGGTTTCAGGAGCCACTCTCTTCCTCAAACCGCAGAATCCAATACAAAGAGTGTCTGATGTTGGCTGTGTGTGTGTGTGTGTGTGTGTGTGTGTGGTGATTTATTCATTTCTTTGTTTATTCGTGTGTTCTGTTCTGAAGGGCATGCTCTGGCATGATTGGTCGTCTGTTTCCGTGAGATTTTCTTTGTTCGTTTGTGGTTTTTTTTGTTGTTGTTGGATTCGTTTGTGATTAGACAGCATTTTTTTTTCGCTCCCATCATCTTGACGCTGAAAGCTCTTAAATCGCGGCCGTTTCTTAGACCGTCGCCAAAAGGACGAATCGAACGTTAAGGCGATTTAGAGTGACACATCGCGGAGCGGAGGAAAGGCGCTGGCGTCCCGTTCTCGCCGGGCGCGTTAATTGAGGGTGAAACGCGTCCTGCATGTCTGACACCTCCTCGCCTGTCGAACAAGAGCGCTTCATTAGATCCTCGTTCTTCTTCATAAGGTCTCCTTTGGTTCTTTAGGCCCTAAAGGTCTGTATGAGGCCCTGAACTTCCCTTATCTGACATATTATTTTCAGAGTAGTTAGAAAATAACAGTATCTAAGAAGTAGCCCTCCAGCTTAGAATGATTTTTATGCAGTTTTACCTTTCTGCAGCAAATGTGGGTGACCAGCCAAGACTGAAGTGTTCTTGGAGCTAAACTAACATTCCTAACAAGCAGTAGAGTCTTCATCACCACCCTATAAAACATCACATACTCACTTCAGACCATGCCGAGTCTAATAGATGTGCTTACGTGCTTACTACAAAGCAATGCTGTTCTCTAAAATCATGGATTAGATACATTGTTCCTGAAGGCTGCTACTTCTAGTGAGGCCCATCTCCCAGTTTCCCGACTATTCCTCAGTGCCCAGAATGGGTGTAGCGGAGATTAAATCATCCTAAACATGGTTTACCCTATTTTTTGAGAAGCTTCAGATTCCAGTGATATGATGAACATTCATAAATTACACCAAGAATTATCAGGTAGCGTGACAAATGATTAAAGCTGACTAATCAGATTCGCATAATGAGGCTGCTGGAAGGAGGGCAAGCTGGAGCAGGCTGCCGAATAAAGGGGAAACTCGGAATGATATCATTACCATAGCCAAAATGTGATGAAAATGGACCGCAATTAAACACTTAAGTAAAGTTTTCCGTCCGGAACAGTAGGTTGAGGCCCCTTAACCGAAATCTGTTCTTTTAAATGTTCTGTTCCACCTTAATTAATGAAGCAGCGGGTACCTTTAATAGTGCCCAGTAAAATCTAAGGTGGAACTAAACATCCTCTTTTCTGAGAGTTTGTTTAGACTCACTTTTCGCTCCTTGGTGCAACAGTTTATACATTGTAAACTGAAACCTCTTAAAGCGATATTTCACCTAAAAATGAAAATTTGATGTTTATTTGCTTACCCCCAGGGCATCCAAGTCGAAGGGGACTTTTTTTTCTCAGCAGAACACAAACTCAGATTATTAGCTTTAGCCGTAGCAGTCTGGTAGTCATTTAATAGACATGGATGGGCGTCAGACCTTTCAAAGTAAAAAAACATGCACAGACACGTCCAGATTACACCCCGTGGCTCGTGACGAC
>JBBKCR010000038.1:28673241-28687567 GCA_037577295.1 Ladigesia roloffi | reverse complement strand
GTGTGTGTGTGTGTGTGTGTGTGTGTGTGTGTGTGTGTGTGTGTGTGTGTGTGTGTGTGTGTGTATGTATGTATGTACATACACGTGGATGAATAAATTTAGAGTGGATGTATTAATTTATGTAAAAACACTGTGGATATATGTAACCACAGATCCGCAATGGGGTGAGAGGCATTGACAAAAAGACATTATTTGGCAGTAAAAATGACCACATACTTTATTGCAATGGATAATATTATTATCAAATGCAGCTTAATCTGTGGTTGGAGACTTGTACTACGATGCATCAGCCTTTATATAGACTGAGGCTGGATCTCCTGCTAGACAGTAGATCTCTGAGCATGCACCACTGCCTCAGGCGATCATTAAAGTCAGAACAGAGGTTTGTTGTAAGATCAGCAGATTTCTGTCCATTAGGACCAGCTTGTGGTTTACACATGTTTAATTTTTAATCACACTTTTGGAAACATCTCATCCTAGCTGTTCTTCTACGGAAGGCAGAAAACACTACCATATGATTACTTGTCCACTATTAGCACTTATACGTTTCCTGGTCCCTAATGGCTTTAATTATTGACTGGTATTGATTGCAGTGTCCTGTTGGGCAGCGATTGAAAAGAGTATTGATCAGCGCTTGGTTTCCTTCTCAGAGCTTTATGTTTCCCTGTCTTTGTTTCCGTCAGAACCGGCGAGATACCTCGACTCTCATATTTCTCAGTTTTTCATGAAGCATCTGGCGCGGGTCCTCGGAGGGCTACTGGGTTATTATTGCTTCCATATGCCCCTGTCACCACTGCCATCACCGCTGCTCCTGCTGAGGAGCGGAAATAAACCACAAAGGATCAGGACGTGCATGAGCTAGTGTGGTGATTTATTTACTCACCGGTTTAAAGAAACATCCGAATTGTTGCAGGTGGCTCTGCTTTGGATTATCAGTGATTCCCTGCTGTATTTAGCTTCGACCGCATTGAACTCCGGAGGGTCTTTACCTTATATAGCATCACTGAATATCCAGCATGATTTAAGATTAGATAAGATAAACCTTTATTAGCCCCACAAGTGGGAAATTTACATTGCTCTGAGAGAAAGTGGACAGAACAAAGATAAGAGCAGAAAACAATGTGTATATAAACTCACAGAAAAATTTCGCCCAATTCCAAATGTATGTATTTCAATTGCATATAAAATTTGCATCCATTTGAATTACTTATATATAACAGAAGCAGGGCAGTAAACTTTATGTGCTGCATGTTTGTGAGTAAATGAAACAATTAAGAATGAGATTTATATAATAATACCAATAAACCCAATGTGTGATTTGAATAAACAATGGCAGATTTATTTATTTATCATAAACCTTTAAATAAGCCTGACGTAAACAATCTCACCAATTTTAACTGAATGAACCATGCTTGGTCCAAAGCTCGTCATATTTAAACTATATTCATGTTTCGACTGAAAAAATATCATTGTTTTCACAATGAACAGATTTATGGTGATTTTAAGGAATTTGAATTAATTAATTCAAAAACTTTAACTATATAAATAAGATCAAATAGATGCAAATACCTAAAAATAAACAATGCCATGATTCATTTTTCTGTGTACATAAATCAGTAAATGAATACATTCTAAAAATGTAATTATATAAATAAAATCAAATAGATGCAAATACCTAAAAATAGAAAATGCCATGATTCATTTTTCTAAATGTGTAGAACACAAAAATATTTAATAAAAAGTACATTTTATGACTAATACAACAACGATACGTATAGACATTTGTATGTGTCTGCAAATACATGTGTATATATGACCTAAATGTGTTTGAACATGTATGCAGACTGTTTAGAAATTAACACACAAAAGAGAGATGGCATGAAACACAGTGTGGAGATTAAATTATGTGAATGAATGTTAAACCCCTTTTAGCATTCATTAGACTCTGGTTTATTATTCATTTAAAACTGACTTTGAAAGCTTTTTAAAAATCATGTTATGTTTAATTTAGTCTGACTCCGCGGTTTGTTTTTAATCTTTGTAAATGGTTTGCTCTGGGTTATCAGTAGATAAACAGACTGATAGATTTTACATTGCCGGTCCCATAGAAGGGCAACTATGAGAGATATGCAGGAGCCACGCTTCATTTCACACACAGGGTCACACTCAGGTCATTGTAAAGTAGCCAGCAGTGTCTTCAGTTATGAGAGTGGGGGGGGGGATGAGGACGGGGTGAAGCTGACAGGAAATACTTCCCATTCTGGAACATAAAAGAGTGATGTTCTCACACAGACTCACTCACATGAAATTCAAAAGGTTCATGTTTTCGTTTGATTCAGGGTTCTTGCACATTATGGGCATTTTGGGATGTTGATCTTGAAAGCAGAGCAGTATTAACCTGGAAATAAAATGGTCAATCGGGTTTTGTAGTTGAAATATAGTGGAAATTAGGGCTGGGTAAAAAAAAAGAAATTCACCGATCAATATCGATTCTCATAATAAAAATATGATATCGATTCAGAATTTCCAGATCGATCTTGCCCTGTTGACCTTGTGAATCGGAATCAGATCGATTCAGGAAATCGGCAACAATACCCAGCCCTAGTGGAACTGGCTCTTGACTGATCCCAGCCCTTCACCAAGATGGGACACCACTGCCTAAAGCTCTGGTGATGATTGTTGCTCCCGATTAGAGATGGGTATCGTTATGGTTTTAACGGCATTACTACTTCTATCGATACCACTTACTGATTATAACGGTATTCTTATCAGTACTTCTTGTTGAACTTTTACTTACAAATCTGAAACAAATGGAGAACAGAGTAACAACACTTTAACCCTAAACCTAACCCTAATTTTAACAATATAAACAGTATAAACAACACTTTGTATCGTTCAGCTCTTCCTTCCATCATCACTAAATAAGCGCGTATCACATTGGGGGTGCAAGGGAGTGAGGCGAGGCGTAGAGTGCAGGTCCTTTAGATGGTTTTTAATGTTGACACAGACTCTACGCAAAACAAAACATAAACAAAAAGGCACACGGGCTTAACTGAACTCACCACACATAAGAAACATAAGGCACGGATACCAAGCAAGACAAATCAGGTCTGAGTGAGCGTTGCTCCGACAACGAACAAAGAAATCTAAAGAACTTAAATACAAAAATTAAAAAGAACCTATCAAAACCCCTAATCACTTAAACTAAATACAAGACAGGTGAACACAGTGACTACAGACACAGACATACACACTCCAAAATATCAAAATAAAAGTCCCACATAAAACCTCAGCCACAACAACATGAGGTTTCTCATGTTGTGTGTGCACGAGACACTTAGTGAAACCTACTCTGTTAGCCATATAGGACCTATCTGTCTATAATCCTGTTCATCAAGGCCCTCTCTTGTTATTGATCCCTATAAAGATTGTCATTCCGTCCTATCTGTGTCGACCTGAGGACGACGAGTTCCCATTCTGAGTTTTGGTTCCTCCCGAGGTTTCTTCCTCCAGCTGAGGGAGTTTTGGCTCACTCACGAATGCGTGGACCTGGACCCTGTAAAGCTGCTTTGTGACAACCTAGTTGTAAAAAGTGCTCTATAAATACTATTGAATTGAATTGAAAATATTTCCCTCTGTGCTTGATTGAGACATCCGGGATTGATTTCATACATTTGGAGAAGTTGAAAAGCATCTAAAGTCAGACTTGGAGTGATTTCCATACAATTTTCAGTCAAGCTACAAATCGGCCCTGCCTGAAATGTTTTTAAAGAGAGGAGAAAATAAATAAAGAAATAATTTAGCTATCGCTGCAAATTTGAGTGCTTAACAGGAAACCTCTCACTCCCTTCTTTAGAAACATCATTATTGTTGAGAAAATGGTGATGATGCATGTTTATTCTTCCTCTGGTCCAACTTATGTGCTCTGAGTGGCCACATCATGTCTTTCACTTGATTAAAATTTGTTACTTGATTAATAAAAATCAATCATTTGATCAGAGTCTCTACAGGTCATTATAAAACTTCATTCAGCCTCCAGAACATTCTCCACTATATCAAAAAGATACTTAGGGAAGCATATTGTTTTGTCATTTATAACGATAACGGACAATATGTGTATTGATTTATTTTCTCATAGGGGGACAAGATGTTGTCAGTTAATTGAATTTTTGTAATTCGGCCCTTTTTAAATCAAATATTTATCCAAATAATCATTAATTCCTAATACAATCTGTTGTGAGAGTCATTCAAAAATGCAGTCCACACATCTAACCCCATGTGTTGTGTTGGTGTAGGTATGACTTTGTGGAGGTGTATGATGGAGAGAGTGAGAGGACGGCCATGGTGGGGAAGTACTGTGGTAAAATCGCTCCGTCCCCCATCATCTCCTCTGGAAACTCGCTGCTGATCAAATTCACCTCCGACTACGAGACCAACGGGGCTGGCTTCAGCATCCGCTACGAGGTGCACCAGAAAGGTCAGACACACACACACATACGCACACACCTACACATATATTTATTTATTTATTTTTATATTAGGAATGAGCGAGAGTTGTGGGGCTTCTTGTGTATGTGTAAATGTGAATGAGCGCATGTACATGAGGATCCCTGTGTGTCAGTATAGGTGTGTGTTGGTGTATGTGTGTGTGTGTGTATGTGTGCGTGTATGAAACAGATGCACTGCTCTCCAGGCTGTCTGATAATAAGCTATCTGTCCTTGGTGCTGAAAGTGACCTGAATTAGAGAAGAATTTGAATAATGAAAGGTGTCTGTGTGTGTATGTGTGTCTGTGTGTGTGTTTGTGTATGTGTATGTGTGTGTGTGTGTGTGTATGTATGTTGTGCTAACAATATCCTAATATATAAAATCAATGTGTTGTTTTAGAAAAATTGTTACTCCCAGAGATCCAATGAAAATTCGCTAAACTAACTTCATGTGAAAAGATTATGATTCAGTATCATTCTTTTCACAATCAGGTTCACGTTTATTGGCCAAGTATGTGCGTGTACATATACAAGGAATTTGGTTCCGGTTATTGGCGTCTCTTAAGCACAACCATAAAAAACACTACAATACGTACAATCTAAATCTTATTTAAAACAAATACAGCATTACAGGATGGAAACAAAATATATATATATATAAAGTATAGTGGCAGTCCTGAAGTGTGAAGCAGTGACAGTTTATTTTACATTGTATTAAAGTATTACAAATATTATTTTGTAACTTTAGACTGTATTTATTTAATATAATGTTTTATTAGATGACTTTTCATTAACCTGAAAATGAAAATCCTACATTTTCCATAGAGGAGAGACAGAACTGTTGGTTCCCAGTATTTGGTAGATAATACTTACAAATAAGTTCACCAAGTTTGAAACTGGCAACACAGCCATGGGCTCATTGATGGACATGAGAAGCAAATAGATGCATGCAGAACCCTGTCCAAATCTGAAAGATCCCAGGGGTGTATCAAGCTTTCCAAAGGTGGGGGTGTTCTGAGATAGGAATGCCAAGTCATAAATACAATTTAATCAATTAAATACAGTATAATCTGAAAAAAGTGTGTGTGGGGGGGGGGGGGGGGGGGGATCACATTTTATCAAAAGTGGGGGTGTTGAAATACGTTTTGTAACTTTTTAATTTATTTGCCTGGGACTACAGGTTCAACCGCCCCCCTCCACACACACACACACACACACACACACACAATTTTTACAATTGGGTCCCTGAGCAAGACACTGAACCCTCACTTGCTCTAGGTATCTGTCCCCAAAAGGAATGACTGTAAGTCACTCTGAATAAGAGCGTCTGCCAAATGCCATAAATGAATGAATCCTACAGTCCATGAATTCTGCTCCTGTGTGACTGTGGCTCCTCGCTCTTGGTCGTGCTCCTCATGGATTCGTGTTACGCTGGAGGCTCTCCAGAGATACTGCGGCTATACATGTTGCTTTTCCTTGAGTTAGTTTGCTGTTTTGTAACTTATCCATACATATCCATACTCCCTTCATGTGTATGAATAAGGCTGAGAATCCATGGAGGCCCCAGATTATGTGTGTAAATGTTGATACTTTTTTTTTTGCTTTTAAAAGATCTTCATTTTTTTTTATTTGGATTATTGAATATAATTTATTTTACGATGCTTTCTAGGCATGGAATGTTCCAGAAACCTGACAGCTCCGAGTGGATCCATCCAGTCACCAGGCTTTCCTGATAAGTATCCCAACAACCTGGAATGCACCATCACCATCTTTGCACCGAAGATGGCGGAGATCGTGCTGGAATTCGAGACTTTCCACATGGAGCCGGATCCCAGTGCCCCGACCGGAGCCGTGTGCCGCTTCGACTACCTGGAGATCTGGGATGGATACCCCACAGGTAGAGGCGGAGAGGGGAAGAGAAGGAAGGGGGAGTGAGGAGAGATAGAGGTTTAGGTATAGCAAAATATACGTAAGCTGGTAAATAGTTTGTGATAAATGTATAGGTATAGAAGTTATAGATATAAATTAAACATAGGTTAAAGGCTTTTCTTTCACTAAAGTTCACTAAATTCCAGGGACACAAACCCACCTATTGTGTGCTTGTTCTGATTTTAGGCTTGTGAGAAGAGAGGGAAGAGAAGAGACAGTTTATTGTCACACTCTGAGCTTGGCCAGTGGATGAAAGCAAACTTTACAACCTTTTCTCTCTCTCTCTCTCTCTCAGTTGGCCCTCATATCGGGAGGTACTGTGGTCCTCATAAACCAGGCCGAGTCATTTCCTACACTGGGGTTCTATCCCTCTCCATCCACACTGACAACGCCATCAGCAAGGAGGGGTTCTCAGCCAATTACAGCATTCGATCCAGCCCAGAGCCCGCCCAGGGCCAGACCGGTCAGTAGCACTGAATTTACCTGACTTCAGTTTTACTTTCTGTTACTGTCTTTACTTTCTTTATTAATTGGTCACAAAGAATGTATAATTTATATTGTTTTGTTGCATTGTTATACTGTAAAGTATTTAGCATATTGGGCTGAAACCTCTTATGTCCAAAACAGCTGTTTTTCAAGAAACTCAAAAAACTATAAATGTAAAATAAACTATTTTCAACACTTTTCATTGGTTAATAATTTCTCAATTTTACAGACCCACGTGGAGACTTACCAATAGTATCGATTTATGAAAAGAAAACTAAGACCAAAAGTGGAGTTATGAGGTTTCCACCAGACATTATGTTGCCCTGCTCTTCTAATATGTATCATTCTGATCTCTAACCCACTTTGAATTAATTATCTGCAATATACATGGGCTCCCTGAATTACGACACAGTTCTGTTCCTAATGTATCCCCAGATATTAAACACACTCCACCCTCAGTCACTTACTCAGTCAGCTGTAAAATCATAAAAAAACAACAAAGCCACAGAGAAATGAAAAGGAAAGCTCCCTCACCCATAGGCCACATTACCACGTATTCTATTCGCCTCCCTCAACCAAACTAGTTCATGCATGTAGTCCGTAAGTCCGAGACTAACGGTGCAAGCCGAGTGGGAGTGAGAGTCGTAAACTCAACACCTCCCATGTCGAGACTGTTGTAACCTGAGGACCCCCTGTAGTGTAACAGTAATAAACCATTTAAAACTAGAGACCTGTAAAGAAACATTGCAGCAGTTTAAATTGAATCAGTTACAAGTTTTGTGTGCTGCAGTTTTTCATTTGGTTGATTTGGGGTTTTGCCATTATTTTGTAAACTTTGTTTAGGAATCTCACAGCAGCTCCTGAGAATGCTTGTGAGTGGAGCAATTCTGCACATGTGAAAACAATGTCTTAAGTGTTTAAGCTATTTAGTAGCCTAGAGTAGACTCTTTGTCTCTTGAAGGCATGTGAGTCTTTGGCGAGTTGATTAAGTGTGTGTGTGTGTGTGGGTCTGTAACAGATGAGTGCATGTATCCACTGGGAATGGAATCTGGTCAGATAAGCAACGAGACAATCACAGCCTCTTCCCAGTACAACCCCAGCTGGTCTCCCCTCCGCTCACGACTGAACTACCCCAGTAACGGCTGGACTCCATCAGAAGACTCCACCAGAGAGTGGATACAGGTACACGCACACACACACACACATACACACACACAGGGTTATTATGGGATGGTGGTTGTTCAGTGTGTAGGACACTTGCCTCTGAACCAAGAGACCATGGGTTTGAATCTTACCTTCAGCACCACCACTGGGTTCCTGAGCAAGACCCTTAACCCCAAGTTTCTCCAAGGAGACTGCCTCCTGTAGATAGGGAATGGAAGTTGCTTCGGCTCATCTGCATAAGTCCACAATTGTAATGTAAACATCAAAGCTGGTCTATTTTGAAGACACAATTGTTTTCATACTCTTAAAATTCTGATTCTCTGGTCCTCATAGCACCAAACTGGAAGTGGAAGAGTTTGGAATGGAGATTGTGATCCAGAGGTTCTCGTCCTTTAATGCTCGATCTCATACATGCTCTAGAGAATGAATGGACACAGATTTCCTGAGAAACCTCCCAATAAGTGTGGAAGCTGTTACAGATGAAAAGGAGGACCAACTCCATATTTTATATACTGCCCCTCTGGGACAAATAAAGTTATTTGAATTTAATTGAATTGAATGAACATAAACCACACACTATAAACCAAACACCCTTCATACACGCTTAGGTAGACAACATTAAATGCAAGGCCTTAAACGCAACATAAAAAAAAATCTGGGGTGGGTGGTCGTTTAGTGTGTAGGACACATGCTGCTGGACTAAGAGGTCATAGGTTTGAATCCTACCTTCAGCACCTCTGGGGTCCTGAGCACGACCCTTAACCACAGGTTGATCTAAGAAGACTGCCCCCTGTTGATAGGGAATGGAAGTCGCTTTGGATAAAAGTGTCTGCAAAATTCCTTAATTGTAATGTAAACATCAAAGCTGGTCTAATTTGAAGACACAATTGTTTTCATACATTTAAAATTCTCATACACTGGACCTCATAGCACCAAACTGGAAGTGGAAGAGTTTCCCCAAATAAGCAGGAGATGATTTCAGGTTATTTTAGGGATATACTTTATAGTACAGATTGTGATCATGGAGTAACTTAACTGTCCCATTGTAAACCAGAGTAAGTCACCCCTGCATTGGGGTGTTTTTTTGTAGCTGCCTTGATTGACATGTTATGGTTTGTGCTGATGTAGACACTGGGTGGGTTTCCTTCCATAGTGAAGACGTATTTATAGACGAGCGTTGCTTTAAGCTGACATTGCGCCAGCGTTTCTGACGCGACTGGGAAAACAAACCTCCATCTGGAGAACACATTCACCCTCTGAGACAGTGTCTTTGAGGATGAAAGGACTGCACGCGAAAAAAGAGAGTTTGCGAATGTTCAATGGGAACCGAATTCATCAGGCCAGCAGCCTTCACACTAATTAGCTAACACTGATTAGTTTGGACTGAGTTAATGAGCCTAAAGTCAACACATGGACTCCTTTGGTGGGTTCTATTGAGAGACCGATGTGTCTTAAAGATGCTGTGTGTGTGTATGCGCATGCAAGTGTGTGTGTGTGTGTGTGTGTGTCAGTGTGTGTGTGAGTGTTATGTGTTGTAATATCAGTCTAGAGCTATTGTATTAGGATTTACGTTTGTAAATCCTCCTGTTTTATATTATGCTAGTTACAGGATTTCCTAGTGAGAGTTGGTATCTGCATTATATGATGCATGATTCCAATCTGCATTATATGTAACTGCCTGTTTTGTATTCTATGACTATGCATGTGGCAAATAACGAATCTTGTATGATCTAACAGAATTCAAGATTTGGTTTACTATGTCACAGGCTACAATACTGGACTAACAAACATGAATTGTAATTTACTTTACATTGCAGTCTGCTGTTATTGTTTCTTTAAAGAAACAAATCAATAATATGAGAATCTTTATATTATTGTGGTGTAAATTTTGGTGAATGAATCACCAAGCGCTTGGGTTCTGCCTCACAAAGATGCGCAAGCAAGTGTGTGTTACGTGGGATAGCTGAAGTCAGTAACCTTCATGTTTTTGTCTAATAAAAAGACTTCTTGGGGTTTACAAGGTGTAATTTCAGTCTAGAGCCACTGTTTCAGAATTTTGGTCTGTGTATCCTTTATTTATACTTATTTCTTAACGTGAGTTGGTATCTGCATTACATAATCTAACAAAATTGAACAATTGGTTTACTTTGTCACAAGCTACAATACTGGGCTAAAAAACACACACTGGAATATACTTTACACTGCAGTCTGCTGTTATTGTTTCTCTGAAGAAACAAATCAATAACATGAAACTACAACTACCTGTTTTACTCTAGATATGACAAACGGATGTGCCAACCTATCCGGGCAGAAGGTTTTAATAAGTCAGAGCGGGCGTCTTCAAGGTCTGCATCCTCAGCGAGACTTTGCGTGTGATAGGGTTGAAAGGAGGGTTTTAAGATGCCCCCCCACTCCCCAATGACCACTCAGTCTGCTGTCGGCCGTCTCCCAGAATTTCAATGGCAGACCACATTCTCTCTGTCTGGCTTCTGCTCTGGCTGTTTCTTAAGAAAACAGACCAACAAGTGGGTCATCTCAGCGGTGCATTCCTCTTTCCCTCCTCACTCACACACACGCACACACACACGTACACACACACACAAAGCAATATCCTGTTTTTCACAGGAAGAGGTCTTTTTGTTTGTCTGCGGTGCGGTTGGTCACAGTGCATTTGTGAGGGTCCATGTCCATCCTGTCATTGTTCTCTCGTTAGCGCTCTTTGAGGCTCGTTAAAGGTCGTTAAGCTCGTTAATAGCAGCTGTGTCCAGCTGGGTGCCCTACTGTCACTGACTGGCTCTGGACAGTGCAATATTGAATAGCAATTAGTTCCTCAATGCCTCCATATGAGAGAGGAAGAGATACGTTTGGGTTGAAACCAAGCCTAGAGAGAGAAAGAGAGAGAGAGAGAGCAACAGAGAGAGAGAGCCAGAGAGAGAGGGACAGAGAGAGAGAGACAGAGAGAGAGAGAAAGAGTGAGATGTTGCTCTCCCTGCCAGTAGCCCCAGCTAAATCGAGGCCAGCACCAGACTCTCAATCAGCTATTTATACAGCTCTCTCTCCAGCACAAGGGCGAGTTCCATTTGTCACAAAGTCTCCCACATAAGGAGTCTAGACAGAGGCCACTTCAGAACAGCATATTTACTGTGAGGGGCTAATGCGGCTAACACTGTATAATCAATTGAATCAAATGAATTTACCTCTTACCAAATAAATAGGGGCTGGAGGTGAACATTCCAGTTAACCCTCAGAGTCAGGACCTTTCAGAGTGCAATACTGTTACATAAATACATATTTCATTCCATATTCAAGTCATTTGCATGATGAATTTTATGATTTACGTTTAGTTTACATTTTGTACCCACAGGTTTGTGCACCCGTGATTGTCTCCCTTTTAAATGGACCCAAATGCAGAGTATAAAAGGCAATCAAGTTCTGAACTGTCGTACAAATGAATAGTAGAGTCGGAGCACAAAGTGGTTCGATCCAGTAAGGCAATCCAATGGGCAAACAGAAGAGTTCTGAGTCAAGAGAAATGAATAAGAGGATCAAAATTTTAAAAGATCAGGCAATTGTAAAAGATAGTTTGTGAAGTTCCTATACGAACTGAGAGCATTTATACAGGTGAATTAGAGTCATGTGGTGAGAATTCAGGTGATTCAGATCTATTCTTTAAGGGTCTTGGAGGAAATACGCACTGGATTGTGGAATGGATTCGGGATCTGGGACGGGGTTCTGTCATGTCCTGACAGTTTCCATGTCCAGAAATGAGATGAAAATGTTTCTTTCTGCAAAAAGACTGAACAACAATATCTAGTCACAAAGAAATATGAAATATCCTGTTGTATTTGTTGACGGTTCTACTCTTCTGACAGTCTCTCCACTAGAAATAGTATTAAAAAACAAATCAATAATAAGAAATTCTTTATGTAATAGTGGGGTAAATTTTGGTTTGAATGTGTGTGTATGAAACGCCAAGCACTAGATTCTGCACACAAAAAGCAAGATTAGATTAGATCAGATTCAACTTAATTGTCATTACAAAATGCAGTATAGGTCTAACCAGAAGTGCAATAAGCAGTTACAGGATAAGTGTATAAATGGTAAAAGTGCACATAATTTTGTATATACAAGTAGAGAAGTGTATAATATTTTCAGATGGATGTACAGTAATGTAAATATAATGTATGGAACACTAAATATGCAGCAGATATGGACAAAATAGTGCAATTTACAATGTGTTTGTACAATGGATTTGTACATTTACGCTGGGTATGTACAGAGTAGTACAATTTTGAATGGATATAAAAAATGGATATGTACCTTTACAGTGGATGTGTACAGAGTAGTGCAATACATTTTTACAATACTAAATGTGCAAATTTAAATGTGCAAAATGTGCAGAATGACAGGTCCTTTGAGATGTGGGTCCCCAGGAACTTGAAGGATGAAACACACTCAACAGCCTTCCTATTAATGTGGATCACACACAACTACCTGTTTTACTCCAGAAATATTTTATTGTCACAAAGAAATATCTTTGTGAAATATCCTGTTCCATTTACTGACTGTACTTAAAAATGCACATGTTAGTACCAGTTAAAAGTTTAGAGTCCACATTTTTTAAAGTCTCTCTGCTAGAAATATTATAAAATCACAAACTACGTCTTCTAAGGGTGATGAGTTTGCACAAGAGTCTGTAACAACTGCAAGTCTGTTCGGGAGGATCGGTGGATTGTATACAGCCCCTGAAGTTTTATTGGCTTTTATCTTCTGTGCTGATTGGCCGGTTCAGCTGCAGTATGCCTCTTCAGTAGAGCATGAGTAAAACAGCTGGTTCCAGTTAATGTTTTTTTCCCCCGACTGCATTTTGAGGA
This sequence comes from Ladigesia roloffi, assembly GCA_037577295.1. NCBI lineage: Eukaryota > Metazoa > Chordata > Actinopteri > Characiformes > Alestidae > Ladigesia > Ladigesia roloffi. The sequence goes on along the minus strand of JBBKCR010000038.1, from coordinate 28,674,628 downwards.
AAAAAAATTGCGAAGCGTACTTCGCCGTGTCGGGTTGTGGCATTTCTGCACGCTGACTCAGACTGTAAATGAATCAGGCTGAATGGTTTCAGAGTGTGGATAGTCAGTAAGCTGATCACACACCAGACCTTTGACTTTACAGCTGAGTCACTGTAATGACATAATGTACAGGAAAGACTAGAACTCAGAATAGAACCTGACAGAATGAGGCTACACTGTTGTAGAACTTTCCCTGCATTCCCACTGCTAATATGAGGGAGGGCTGAGTGTGTCATGCTGCCTTTTCCTGTGTGTGTGTGTGTTAGTGCTGTAGTTCTTGAGAACGGGCTTGGGACCAACAGTCTTGGTCTTGTCTTGGTTTCGACACCATTTGGTCTTGGTTTTGTCTTTGTCTCGGACATAGTGGTCTCGATGAGATCAGGAAGAAAAGAGTAAAACGTGCATTATTAACATCTAAATTAACTTTGGCCTAGTAGAACACAAAGAGTAGATTTGCCACACATCCCAGAAGAAAAAAACATTGTGCTGTTTGCCAATTTTGACAATATAATTGAAAAGGTTTTGACTACAACACTAGTGTGTGTGTGTGTGTGTGTGTGTGTGTGTGTGTGTGTGTGTGTGTGTGTGTGTGTGTGTGTGTGTGTGTGTGTTGGACGAGTGGGTTGTGTGAAATATATAAAACATGACTTGTACCATTTGTGTAAAAAGAGAACCATATGAATGTGACTAGGCTGATTTAGTCGATTACAGATTAATGAAGTTTCACAATTCTTAAGGCACTGTAACTGAGATGGAGTGTCTGAATGTGCTGTCTGTACCTTTCACTGTCCTGCACTGATGAGCTCAGATGTTTTGACCAGTGTGTTTAAACAGCACAACCAGCAGCAGATAAACAGTGAAAATACTGCTCGTTTGTAACAATCTCATCAGAAACCCCTTAAAAACCGCGTGATATGCAAAACAGCAGCAGCAGAAAGTCCCCGCAGACTTTTTAAACAACAGAAAAATGGGCTCTACTGTTCTTAGACTTCATGGCTCATAGTGCATCCAACACACTGCGTGTATTTTGGTCATTTTTTATTTATTTGAATGTTTATGGTGTCATGCTTCTTGGTTCAGACAAGAATTTTCTATTTGATGCATAACTTATAGGGTTTCTAATGAATCATGCTTTTTGTGTTCTTTAAATCATCATTTCCTAATTGTATTTAATTTTATATTATACACATACAAAGCATCGCAAGCGCACACTTGTAAAGCATGTTTGTTTATTTTCAGCATTTGGTAGATTCACTTATCCTGAGCAACTTACTGTCATTAGTTACAGAGACAGTCTTACAGTCATTAGTTACAGAGACAGTCTTACAGTCATTAGTTACAGAGACAG
>JBBKCR010000038.1:28626043-28654472 GCA_037577295.1 Ladigesia roloffi | reverse complement strand
ATTCTTATTCTATTGTTATTCTTAATTTACATTATTCTGATGTCTCGTGTTGGTCTGTGTCTGTGTAATGTGGCGGTAACACAAACAATTTCCTTCGGGATAAATAAAGTTTTCTGATTCTGAATCTGATGCAATATAACCACTATATCATTATTACTTTTCATTACTTCATATTACTTAATACTACATGATTAGTGGTGGGCAGGGTGGCCGCTATTTGTATCTGTATTTGTATTTGTTAAAAGGGAAAGGCGTCCCGAATACAAGTATTTTTGAAAGTATTTGTCCGAATATGGTATTCGTAAAAAAACACATTATTTGTGCCAATCCGGATACCGTATTTGTATTTGTCTCCACCCCTATACATAATTACTAGTGATTGTCTAATAGTGCATCAACTTACTCCAAAACCACCGTTTGGGTCAATAGTTTTTCACTCTGCTGCATTACTTTATATATGGATATTATATCAAGCATATCTGGATGTAACATGTTGTATTCACATTGTGGCTGTTTTCTTTTTACTGCTTTTTATTTAGATTTTATTTAGATTTGTTTTATTTCATATACTTGTGTCTCTGTGTCTGTTTTTGTGGGTTGTGGCGGTCATCACATAAGCAGGTTCCTCCAGGATCAATCAAGTTTTCTGATTCTGGTTTACCTGAACTACTGGTTAGGGAGTTGTCCCTGCGATCAGAAGGTTGTGGGGTCAAATCCCCTGACTGCTAGAGGTTCCCTTGGGTAGCTCACCTGGTTCTGTGTTACTATCTGCCCGCTGCTTCACTGGTTGGATGAGTTTAATGGGTTAAATACAGAGAAAGAATTTCACGTCGTTCACACACTGTGCTGTGGTGTGTGCCAAATGTTCACTTCACTCACACACACATTTTTGTGTATGCACATACACACACAGCTTGGTTAGGCTTTTCACAGGATGTTGTGAATAAGATTAAAAAAGGCTATTTATAACACTTGAATGTTCAGGCCTGAACGTCACAGAAGTAAAAAGAAAATGAGATGGATATCTGCACTTTCAGAATTCGTGCAGGGGTTCAGTGAAATAATTATTAAATCTGCGAGAGCAAGAAAAATGTGAGTGACTTTGAACAAATTAAGAGCTCAAAACCAGCGGCCCCCAACCCCTGGGCCACGAAACAATATTTCGAAAGTATTTCCTTTTTATTTACTATCAGAGAGTAAACGATGTTTATTTTGAAAAAATGACCAGATTTCTTGTAATAAACCGGGTTGTGATGAAATAAAGTTTGGGGACCACTGATCTGTGTGGCCATGATCACCATTGTCCAGCACCAAAAGTACCAATTGAGCATTTATGAGAGGAGCTCTTTTCTATATCACAGCGATTGGATCCTGGCATGGATGTTCTAATGTAGATGTTTCTTTGACCTGAGACCCCAGCCTAAACCTGGTAGCAGACCATGTACACACCTTTGTGCCAGCAGTATTCCTTAATTGCAGTGGGCTAATATAGTAGAATAATCCAGTTTTGCACACTGAAAAAAAAAAATATTTTCAACTGTTTACCTGTCATTCAAATTCTAAAGGAGCTAACTTAATTGACTTAATGGACCTATCGCTAAAATCTTGGCATCAAATATGTCGAACACCTTTACAGGTCTTTTGGAGTCCGTGCCTTGATTGGTCAGGGCTGTTTTGGTGGCACAACAGAGACCTACACAATATTAGGCAGGTGGTTTTAATGTTCTGGCTGATCCGTGTATAACAGGGGTCCCCAACCACCGGTCCGCAGGTAATGTGGTACCGGTCCACGGACCGCACAGAAAAAGAAAAGTCTATCCTTAGTGAAAATAGTTTCTGATATTAAACCAATTCCTGACCAAATAGGTTGGGGACCACATTCTACAAGGCTTAGACTGTACTACTGCCCCTGACAAATGACAAATGGATACCCAGTCTTTTCATTAGCAAAAGTTATTTGTTGAAAATTGACTGTAATTCTTTGTGTGTTTGGTCTCAATAGATGGTAACGACTGCACGAAGGCCTCGGCTCAGTCCTGTGGGGAGTGTATTCAGGTCGGAGAGAAGTGTGGCTGGTGCACCCAAGAGGTAATTTTAACAAAATGTGGAAACTTTAAAGAAATGTTCTGAGTTAAATGGGAGATCATTAAGAATTCCTGTATCTTTGGCATATTGTTTGTTTGTGCAGCTTGTGTAAATCAGGTAAAATGTTTCCTGTGGCGAAATGGTGTGTTCATCTATGATTTTAAATGTGACAGGATATTTTAATCCTTTGTCATTTTTACAAGCTTTAATTCCTGCCAGTGTCGAACATTAAAGAGCCGCCAATAGATTCTGTAGTTTTATTGTCGCTCTGTCTTTTGCTGTATCGTAAATGTAGAGTTTGACTGTTGTCGGATCATAAAATCATTAAATGCTCAAAAACAAACAGCCGCCCTTCTGTCAGTGTCTGCTGCATGAAACAAGCCCAAGTTATGAATCACACCAATAAAAAGAAATATATTGAATGAATGACACAAGCAAGTAAATGAATTCCTACTCTGCTAGATAAGTTTCTGTGTGATGTTTCGTTTAGTGGACGAGTGTCTAGTATGAACTAGTAATTCTGAAGTATGCTGTCATTTCCTTTTAAAAGTGTTTTTTCATTGTGTCCTTTAGGAAAAAGCAGACCTAGTGTCAGAACCCTCAGTGTTTCAAGTTGTGTCCTAGAATTCAGATGCAGCTATTCGACTTCCTGTCAGGTTTCTAAAGCCCTGAAGGCAGGAGGAGGACAGGGCAGGCCTGTTTATGACACAGGAAGCATGTGAGCCTGCAATAGTGTTGTTTTTTTTTCTGTAGAGCAGGAGAGGCTTCCTACAGTGTTTCAGGAATTTTGGGCCAAAAATACTTGAGAAACTTGGAAAAACTTTGATATATTGGTGAAAACATTACTTGTGGATTTGAAAGTTGTGCTTGGACTTGAATACAGTTACCTTCCTGAAGGTACTGACTTAGAAATGTGTAAATAATGTGGTTTTCGAACATTTTTAAGTTCAAATTTTAAGGTAAATTTTCGTGTCCATTAACTTGCACTTCCAAAAACATTTTTTATCCTTACTAATGTTTTCCTGTTAAATGATACTGAACAGCATGTGAATTTTTTTTTTTTTTTTTTTTTTTTTTAATAATATTTTTTATTATTGATTTTAGGAATATTTCCACAAACATACAACAAACAGTGCCCATTTCTAGTAAAATATAGTAAATAAAAATAATAAAGATAATAATGATTGTACATAAATGACCGAGATTGTAGCAATACTGATAATAATAATAGTACTAATAATATTGAAAATAAATAAAGTTTAAAAATAAATACAGTGCATTAATGCATACCAAAACTCAGAATATGGCTTAGCGAGGCATCAATATAGTTCAAGTATGGAGTCCAAACTTGAGGAAAAGCTTCAGTAGACATATGAATAAGACAAGTACAAAATTCTAAGGGAATCATTTCCTTAATAATTTTGTGCCATCCTTTTAAGGATGGGGGGTTGTCACTGATCCAAGTTAACAAAATATTTTTTCTGGCAGCAAAGGCTAGGATGTCAAATAAACGTCTGTTGAATTTGTTCTGCAATTGTCCATCTGGAAGGCCTAAAATCAAAGACAATGGGTCCAACTGTAGCTTGAGTCCAAACACTCTGCTCATACAGACAATAACTTTTGACCAATAAGCTCTGATAACAGGACAGTTCCAGAATAAATGGGTATAATCTCCCACCTGAGCTTTACATTTGATACATAGTGGTGAATTGCTTGAGGTAAACTTGCTTCTGAGAAGGGGTGTAATATGCAGTTTATGCAGAATCCTAAGTTGAATCGCTTTGGCCATGTTGCAGGTAGAGATCCTATCCGCCCGGCTCCAGACTAGTTTCCAATCATCCTCTGTAATGGTAAATTTAAGCTCCCTCTCCATATCCTTTTAAGCTCCTGGGTATTCACCACTTCATATGAACAAAGCCTGTTATAGAAATACGATATCTGCTTACATGACTGAGGGTTCAGCAAGATCTTCTCTATAACTGACATAGAGGAGTTACTAGTAAGCGTAGTGCTTTTGAAAATTTAATCCCTAATTTGAAGGAATCTAAAGAAATTAAATCTGGGCATGTTATATTTTGTAACCAAATCTTCGAAAGACATTAAAGACCATTCAAAAAACAAGTCTGTATATCCCGTAGGAGTTCCAAATTTTAAAACCCAAATCTGAGAGACTAGGCGAAACTCTGGGTTATTACAAATGGGGGTTAGAGAAGGAGACAAGTCAGCCCTGCCCTCTATTTAATGTATCATAGACCAGGCCTTCCACGTTACATACAATTCTGTTATTACATAATGTCCTAAAGCATATGAATTTTTTATTTATATTTATCCGAGGGCAGGTCCAAATATCTGGCCTGTAGTTTGTGTCAAAAATAATGGAAGATGGGCTTAGAAAGAGGAAACTGCTGGAGAAGGACGACCTTTTAGCACTTCATGCCATAAACTTCATCACCAAAATATACGTGGATCGTGCACAAAGGGCCGATGTACACGTTACAGTCCATGCAACATCATTACCTCCAGACAGTGTCTGAAATTTTGTGCATGTTGAATGCACTACAAGTCTGAACATGGGTAGAATTCTTAATGTAGTTTGATTTTATGTAAGAGTTCTTACTCTCAATTAACTAATTCATTCTGACGCATCAGCCATTTTGCTGAATGTAGGTGTCATTCTGAAGTCTAATAGTCTGTTTTGTTACGAAGTCATCGGTATTCCTCTGCACAGCTATGTAGGGCTGCCACGACTTGTCTACTAATAAAGATTTCGACTTTTTTTTTTTTTGTAAGACATTCTCGGGCTCCCCAGCAACGGAACTTGGAATTTTGGGAACATTTTCAGGAAATAAAATGGAAGAACAATGCAAAATGATACTTTACTTCAATGGCGGTATGACTGATGCACGAGCATCTCAAAGGGAAGAGTGTTGAGGCAGATTCAGTTTCTGATGACGAAGTGGGATGGTCTTGGTAAGCTAATTGGCTAGTTAGCTGCTAACATTAGCATTAACATTTAGCTTCTTATATTGATGGCTGTCGCGTTAACATTAACGGTGACAATTTCATTTTCTCTAGCACACAAATGTGTTTGCTGTAACCTTACAACTGATTTCATGTTTGAATAAGAAAAATTTAGCAAAAATCCAGGATGTGTAGAAAGGCTAACTTTCCTAGTTTTGAACAAGAGTCTTGTGTAGACTATATAAGGTCTGAGTGTAGTAAAGTTGAATATAGTTTTGTTCACTGATCACAAAAATCACTTTTGTTATGTTTCTGTGTGACCAAAACTTTATTTCTCTGGATAATTACTTTGTTTCAGGCGCCTAATCTTACCATTTGATTCTGTGCTACGCTCCTATTCAATATTTTAACCTTCTGGAGTCTGAGGGTAAACTGAGGTATTCTTGTAATTGTGGCATGCTCTGACATTTATGTAACTGTAATCAAAAGATATTTGGATTCCAAAGTGTTTCATATTTTTGTTTTCAGCACAAACTTATCTACAATATCATTGCAGGAATAAATGTGTCCAAATATTTATCACTATATGCTACACTTAAAGAATAGTTTGTTGCTACAAGCTGCAAATGTCAGAATGTTTTTTTTATTATTATTATTATTTGTATTTTTTATTTTTAGTTGGTTAATACCTGAAACATTTAAAGCTGTAAGATAATGATGGTTATATAAAAGCAGCTGCATGCTGGGGCGCACCCTCATTGTTAGAACCCAGAGGCCCCTCCACCTTCTCAGGAGCTCTCAGAGGCCTCAGCATAATCTCAGGAGCCCCAAGAACAACCGAACAATTACATACTAGATTTTCATTCATTTAGCACAAATTTTCTGTGTTTGCAGAGCTTTCTGAAACAGGGGGAATCCAAATCAACACGCTGTGATGAAATTGAGGCACTGATTAAGAAAGGCTGTCCTAAAATCAGCATAGAAAACCCCAGAGGAAAAGTCGAGATCAACACAAACACGCCTGTAACAAACCGGCAGAAAGATGTGGCAGAGAAACTGAAGCCAGACCAGATCACTCAGATTCAGCCTCAGAAGCTCACGCTCAACCTGAGAGCAGGTACACACCTCAGTATACTCGGAAAACTGTACTTTTGTAAACAATGGTATAATTAAGGAATTCTAAGATTTCGAATATGTCGCTTGGGTCATGTAATCCATCAGGCTGGGACAGAAATTAACTAGTTAGTTCCTTAGAATTAATGCTGTTTCATGTTTCTGAAATTATATTGATTCTGAACACAAACAGTGCTTGGTTTAAATGGGAATGTGACATTGTCTTTTATTTTCTCTAGCTTAACATTGGTTATTTTTTGTTTTAAGGTGAACCTCAGAAGTTTTCTCTGAAGTTCAAGAGAGCTGAGGATTATCCCATTGACCTGTACTACTTGATGGACCTTAGCTACTCCATGAAAGATGATTTGGAGAATGTGAAGAACTTGGGAACGGACCTGATGCGCGAGATGCAGACCATAACATCCGATTTCAGGATTGGTAAGGACTGATGAGTCCTCAGGAGTTTTTTGAAGATAGGGATTTTGCTGCTCTGTCAGTCTGGCCTTGGGAACCAGACCGAGACCCGTCTGGACTGGGGAACCAGACCGAGACCCGTCTGGACTGGGAAACCAGACCGAGACCCGTCTGGACTGGGAAACCAGACCGAGACCCGTCTGGAGTGGGCAACCTGTCCTTGTATGTAGGGATGGCAGAGCCAATTGATCTTCCTTAGATTAGTGAAGGGACTGAGTAGGAACATGAGGATGAATGATGGGATTTAGGGAGCAGATGTCACTCAGTAGGCAAAAGTTAATGATTGAACGTCATTCAGATAGCCAGTGCAGGTCGAACAGCAGAGGAGTAACATGCAACCTTGGTTTAAATATTTCTGAAATCTATAATTGTTATTCACCAGGATTTGGTTCCTTTGTGGAGAAGACAGTGATGCCCTACATCAGTACAACTCCAGCCAAGCTACTGAACCCCTGTACTGCGGATCAGAACTGCACCAGCCCCTTCAGTTACAAAAACGTTCTGAGTCTGACTGACAAGGGCCAACAGTTCAACACCCTGGTCAGCCAACAGCAGATTTCTGGGAACTTGGACTCGCCCGAAGGAGGCTTTGACGCCATCATGCAAGTTGCTGTCTGTGGAGTGAGTTTAAGATGATCATATAAATGTTATTGTGACATTCACACTTGGAGTAATAGATGTGAAGTGTACCGAATCAGCTGACCAAAGAAAGCCTTAATGGGCATTAAACAAAGAAATGTTTTGCAAATGCAAAGGCAGAAAATCTGAACAAAATCTAAATCATACAATAATGCTTCTATAAAAAAAATATTTTCTGCTGCAATTTAATTAACCGTAGTAACATGTTTTCATTTAATCATTTGGACTTTTTAAAAAATGTATGCTGTTCCATTTTCATGTTTGTTGAACTAATGTCCAAACACCTTTCTTGTCATTTTAATAAAATAAAAATAAATAAAACATGATGTTAAGATATTTTCTGTTGTATTCCTGGCAAGCAGGATATTTGTGAGCCCCGTCTGAGATCTGTTTCCCTTTTTTGCCTATATTTTAGGAACAAATCGGCTGGAGAAATGTCACTCGCTTGCTGGTGTTCTCCACAGATGCTGGCTTCCACTTTGCCGGCGATGGAAAGCTAGGTGGTATTGTGCTTCCCAATGATGGGAAATGTCACCTTCAGAACAATATGTACACGATGAGCCATTACTATGTGAGTTTGCTATAATCCTATAGTTAATGCTCAACAAATGTTTCCTAGCAAAGAGAGATGAGACTGAATATCTTCCTCCATTGTAGGACTACCCATCTATCGCCCACCTGGTGCAGAAATTGAGTGACAACAACATTCAGACCATCTTTGCTGTGACTGAGGAGTTCCAGCCTGTCTATAAAGTAATCACTTCATTCTTTATACAAGCAAATCATGTTAGATTGTGAAGGATGAAACAACTGATGTGGGAACAACCAAATCCAAAGTCACAACTATCCATTTTCCCCTCTGTATTTAGGAGCTCAAGAATCTGATTCCAAAGTCTGCAGTGGGGACACTGTCTGCAAACTCAAGCAACGTGATTAAGCTCATCATTGATGCCTACAATGTGAGTAGAGACAAATATTGAATTGGGGAAGAGTGTTTGTGCATGAAAATAACAAAAGTGAACGAGGCAATCATATTCTTGTGTGATCATGGACTAGTGTAAACTCTGAGTTGCTTGCTATAATTCCCAGTGTACATATTGCTATTTCACTATATTCAGGGATATTTACAATGACTTATAATGCTGCTTGTTTTTTGTTTTTGTAATTATTATGATATGATTTTTTCTTTTACCAAAATGAGTTTAAACAATGTACGGAAAGTGACACAGCTGAAAACTGTTTAAAGGGGACTGTGTGGGGAACATGAGGGAACATTTCATGTGTTCGAGTAAAGTAACGCTGGTGAAAAAGCAAACGCAAGTCCTGTCATACGTAATAATTCATTTTATCCTTTAAATTGTAAACTGGTCATAAATTATAAATACAGTGAAAATGATCATTAGAAAAATACCCTGATAAAAATATCATATCGCCCAGCTCTAATCCCATATCACCGCAATGAAGCACTTTTTAAAAGCCCTGAATTTGATTTGACTGTTCCTAAATGTCTGCTGCAGTCTCTGTCGTCTGAGGTGATTCTGGAGAACAGTAAGCTGCCTGAGGGAGTTTCCATTTCTTACGTCTCCCACTGCAAGAACGGAGTGAGTGAAACGGGTGACAATGGAAGAAAGTGCTCAAACATCTCCATCGGTGATGAGGTAAGAACAAACTTCACAGATGATGTAACAGATAATGAGCCCTGGCTTCTCTGACAGCATGATCTGTTTCATTTGTTTGGTGAGAAATCACTTAATTACTTGCTATAATTTTGTATGCAATAATCCGCATGTGCTATATTACAGCTTAGGTCAAAATTTCCTTTTAGTTTCTTAATATTGCTTCTAATTTTCTAATAAGTGCAGTAACTTACTCTAGTAGATTTTTACTCAACTGTGTCACTTGTGTATACCAAGAATTTCTGTATACAGTGTTTCATTTTGAGGTTTTTTTTCTACTTATTTTTTTATTTTGGTTTTATTTAGACTTTTTTCATGTCTCTGTGTCTTTGCAGACAATACATAAGCAATTTCGCCCAGGATGAGAAGTTATTCTTAAAATGTTTTCTGATTCTGATCTCTGCCATATTGTATCAATGTTCCTCTTTCAGGTGACTTTTGATGTAGCCATCACCTCTGAGGGCTGTCCGTCTCTTGATAAGTCGGAGATCAAGATCAAACCACTGGGCTTCAATGAGGAGGTGGCAATCGTCCTTAATTATATCTGTGAGTGCGACTGCCACAAGGGCGGAGTCCCCAACAGTGAAAAATGTCATTTTGGAAATGGAACATTCGAGTGTGGAGCCTGCAGGTAGGAAAGCACTCTCAAATACAGCCATGGGGAAAATAACAGACCACAGCATTAAAAAATTTTCGTTTATGGGAGTGTGTCTGTGTAAAAGGTGCAGCTCACTATTATTTTATAGGCCAATTACCAACACTTGTTTCAAATTTCCAAACAAAAAATGTTGAAAGAAAATGTTTATATAATACATGCACATAACTGATCATGGAAATGTTAAACTACACAACACTAACATTATTTTACAACCGCAACAGCTAAAATAGTGATGTTAAGAGGTGTGCGCACACACACCACTGCACTCAACATATATGGATACATTTTTACACACACACACCTCAGAAAAGTATAGACACCTGTGCATTTTACACACTTACTCTCCCGCAAACTGAACAAATAATGAAACGGAAGAGTGATCTCTTTTTTGTTTTCCATGGCGGTATATATCAGAGAACATTTTTGTTCTGAAGTGTGGTTAACGCTGTTGGGTTTTTTCTCAGGTGTAACGAAGGACGTATAGGAAGAGTGTGTGAATGTAGCAAAGATGACGTCAGAACGGAGGATCTTGATGCGAATTGCCGCGCAGACAACGGCACAGACGTGTGTAGCAACAACGGCGACTGTATCTGCGGAACCTGTGAGTGCAAGAAGAGGGACAATCCAGAAGAGCGGTACGACGGGAAATTCTGTGAGTGCGACAACTTCAACTGCGACCGATCCAACAATAAACTGTGTGGAGGTGAGTTTACATCTATTCTTTAATATTCATTAGTTTATTCTATTTGTTTGTACAGTAATAAGTTTATTAGAGTGGATGCTGTTGTGACTGCTTTCATTTCATGAGCCGGATGAAGTTTCGGTTGACCACTTAACATGCAGTGTTACAAACCACAAGAAGCAGTTCACGCATAACCCCACCCAGTAGTGGGATCCCAATTTTGGACCAGAGCAGGATATCTGGGGGCAAAGCACTCAACACATTTCATCAAAGTATTGTTTTCTTAATTTCTAATCTTCACCAATGTTGATTGAGAGGACGTGCAGACCAAACCTCACCACTGTTATCCGATTATCTGAAACAGCGACAGTTAGATGCATCAAAACCAGACATGGTACCTCTTCTGAAGTCACTAGTCTCAGGAAGCCCAACGAAAGCTCATTTACTCATTAATTCTCTCATTACTTTAATTCTGTCTCATTTGACCACAAGACAATAAGCACAATTATGATGTGTTTGCTTTAAATAACTGATTGATTTATTAATTGTTACAATTGTGTTTGGACTTTTTTTCTTCAGAATAAGCTTCACAAATGTTTTCAGATAACTGAGTGAAAAATCCACCAACTGGATGTAGGGTCATGATTAAGCAAAGGCTTGATTTACTGTTCCGGGGTCCCCCATATTCAGGAACCATTAAAAACCTGCACCATTTGTCCACTAGGGGTCAAAACATGTTCTTTTGATGTGTTTCTCTCAAACCGATTGTTGAAACGGGAATGTTCGGGCAAGTTTAGTGGTTTAAGACTTGGTAAATGGACTCAGGACTTTGTTGTCAGGATTCTGAATCATCTGACCATTTCTGCCTTTTACCACTAGAGGGAACTGCAGGCTTTATGAAAAGTGCTGTAACCATTTACCAGTTATTTCAGTGTGCTTGGCCCCCTCATCAGTCCTTGCAGCTAGATTTCATTATTCCTTGCTGAAATTATGGTAGTGATTCCTTTTATTTTTAATAAGATGCCTCTATAGGATTGTCGATTTACCCATGGCTCTAATCAGTGTAATGAATTCTCTTTTATTCTTTGTGACAGGTCATGGCCAGTGTGTGTGCAGAGTTTGTGTGTGTGATGCGAACTACACCGGCAGTGCCTGTGACTGTTCTCTGGATACCCAGTCCTGCGTGGCGACTAACGGACAGATCTGTAACGGCCGGGGGACATGCGAGTGCGGAGTGTGTAAATGTACCGACCAAAAGTTCCAGGGCCCCACCTGTGAGATCTGCCCCACCTGTCCAGGAGTCTGCACTGAGCACAAGTGAGTTCAGACCAGTCCAGCTGTTCAGAAGCACTGAACAATTTATTAGGTTTATTAGGTCATCAGTCGCTTATGTACACGTATATAGTGGAAGGATACAGTGTTTCTATATGGGCAACAGTCAACAGAGTGTAGGTTACAACAGACAGGGACCATTGGACAGACAATAAATATACACTAAGTGTGGACATTGCGAAAACTTTCTGGAGGGATGATTACTGCAGGAGGCAGTTACAGCATTAACTGGTTCCAGGGATGACGGACCACTACAATAAATAGAAAAGTATTAACAGTAATGTGAGTGGGATGTGAGATATACCAGATTTAAAATATTGCACTATATATACATACTACTTGCATATGTTGCACTAGAGTCATGGTTTATATTGCAAATTACAGTTAGCTGCATAGAAGGACCACAATGACCAGGTGTGGAATTATCACAGTGACTGGCCATTCGGATCCCTGTCCTGGGGGTAAACAGGGTTACAGTATGTCTTTTTCTGTTTACTGTAGTAAAGAGCTAGCTGCTAACACTTAAACCTTCACGCTACAGGCCTTGTGTCCAGTGTATGGCGTTTAAGACCGGGGAATATAAAGACATGTGTGAGGAAAAATGTGGCTACTTGAAGGACAAACTGCACATGGTGAAGAAAAAGGAAGATCTTCCACAGCCAAACAGCCAGCCCTACCTCTCCCACTGCAAAGAGCGCGACGCAAACGACTGCTGGTTCTACTTTACCTATGCCACCACCAACGACACTGTTGAGGTCTATGTGGTAGAGGAGCTCGGTAAGTGTGATAAAGGTTTTGATTGGTTTGTTAAAGTTATAGGCTCATCTTTTAGTCATAGATTTTCTGAAAGCGTAGAACTAGCAAACTAACGTTTCCTGTTATTACCCACTCAATGTTTGGCTCAGTTATGGAAAATAACCCTAATTACCCCTCCATGTATCTTCCCTTCCAGACTGTCATCCCGGTCCTGACATAATCCCCATTGTAGCAGGCTTGGTTGCAGGCATTGTTCTGATTGGTCTGGCCCTGCTCCTGATCTGGAAGCTCCTCATGATCATCCATGACCGCAGAGAGTTCGCCAAGTTTGAGAAAGAAAAAATGAATGCCAAGTGGGACACGGTACGTGTGTTTTTAAAAATGAAGTGAACAAAAAACTTTTAAAAGTGTGTCAGATTGTTCATTCGACCCCAGTCAGAGAGATGTGAGCATCTGATGCCTCAGGAATTGTGTGGACTGTTATGAAAGCGATAAATTCCAAAACCAAAGTACAAACATTGATTTAAATAGTCTTATTTAGATTATTTGTCAGATTGCATGTTTATGTAAGTCTCTTATCAAGTCATTTATATTGTTTAAAATAAAATTGTCCATAACCAATGTTGATTTAACTTAAATTAATACAACTTCACTACAGTTGTATAGCATCCAGTTATTATGAGGAAAGAAAATGACTTTTTATTCTACTATTTCTGCTTTTTGTAGAAAGATTTGTTGTCTGGATTAATATTGGAGATGTAAAGTGAAATGAATGGTCAAAGTCCTTAACATTAAGATTAATGTTGGTTTTGAAATCTTTAAAATTCCTCCACGCCTTTTGTGAGTGAAGTTGGTTATAACAAGTGCAGTAACATCGTACAAGGACAAAGAAGTGAAGTATTTGTGTTTATAATTATGACCAATTGTCATCGTGAGTCTCCCATGAACCTAGAATCCCTTCTCTGAACTGTCTGTGCATCATTTCTCTGCTGTTAGCTTTCTCAGCTTTTCTGTTTTTCCTTTCTCTGTTTCTTTGTTGTCCTGTCTTTACATTTACGTTTTCTATTTTCTCGTTCAGCAAGAGAACCCCATTTACAGGAGCCCCATTAATAAGTTCCAGAATCCAAGTTATGGACGCAAAGGCGGGGCGCAATAAGCCGGAGTCTGTGCTCTCCTGCTCAGACCTGTTAGTCTGATCGGACTGTCTGCATGCTCTCCTTCCTTCTGTCTCTCTACTCATGTGTCTAGCTTGTTCACTCTAACCACTAACACAGGCTTTTTTATGCACTGGGTTCCTGATGACTTAACTGGAGCTTTGTGGTCGACCAGGCATCTCAAACCCGTCCAGAAAGGGCCGCTGGCGGGGGGGCAGGTTTTCATTCCAACCAAACAGGAGGCACACCTGATTCCACCTCTGTAATCAGTTGGTCTTGGTTTTCTCAGGAGTGGCTTCTTCTTGTTGGAACGTAAACCTGCTCCCACAGCCGCCCTTTCTGGAAAGGTTTGAGCCCCGTGTTGTAGATGGTTGGAGAAGATCATTAAAAATGATTTGCACTTTAAATGAAATGCACTTTGTGCCTTTGAATGAGTTGGATGCTTGAGTGTTTTGATTGAGTGTAAATTGGTCATGAGTTAAACTATACTAAAAACGAAATAAATAAATACATACAAAATATATAAGAAACTGAAAAAACGGATAAAGAAATAAAAATACACATATAAATCGGGATGCATCATAACAGTGACCGCATTAATCAGTGTAAACAAGAACACAGTGTCACTAATGCAAATCACTGCTCTTACGAAGTATTGTTTGTTTTGATTTATGTATAATTTCACCTGATAATCTTGTTAGTTGGACGCCTACAGGGTACTTCTTTAAACAAGGAGCAAAACAATTTAAAGGTAAAATATATAAGCTGTTTTAGGGGTTTAAGTATCATAAGTATAGTAGAAATCTGGCATATTTACATGTGTACAGTGTGCAAAGGAGCGTAAAAAGGAGTTCCTGAGTGGGCGTTCAGTTCTGCATTTATTCTGCATCATTACTCTTGAATGCTGTATAATAAACCATGATTTTTGGTGGGGTGATGGAGTGGACGAAGAGTGATATCTAACAAGAGAGACCACTTTAACCCTCCATTCCCTGTGCTGTGCTGTGAAGTGGCCTAATCTGATCGTCCTTTGCTACATCAAGCTTCTGCTGATTCTGTTCTTTTGTTTTTGTTTTTTTTTCCAGGGTGAGAATCCCATCTATAAGAGTGCTGTGACCACTGTGGTCAATCCCAAATACGAGGGGAAGTGAAGGGCGAGCCGTCCGTCTCAAACACTGTATGCAAATAAATTCAGGAGCAGCGGAGGAGGAGGTTCATGTTCAGTTCTTTTATTGTTCTTTCATTAGCTGTGCATTTCTCACAATCCTGCATTGTTTTCCCAATCTGTATTTCTATGCATTCTGTACAGTGTGTATAAACTTGAGTTTTTACTTTGTATTTTTTTTTTTCCAGAATGTTTTGGATTGTTTTTTTTCCCAATATCTGTGTGAGTGTTCTGCCCCATGACTGGCTTTGATCATTTAAATGTGTGAGTTTTGCCTTTTGAAAAAGAGCCATTTTATTGCGAACACAGTGTTTTCCAATCCTGTTCTCCCACTGCGCTCTTCATGTTTTTGTATTCTTTGCTCCCTGTGTGAGTTGAGTGTTGGAGCAAGAGCACTAAAAACGTAAGGTGCAGGGTCACCGCTAAAACACTGTGCTGATGCATTTTAAAGCCTATCATGTCGAATTTGTTCCGTGTTTTGGAGAAAGATGCAGTGACCCAGTGATGGGGAGCCTTTTGTGCAAAACACTGGTTTAGGTCTTATCAATGAAAACGCTTTATAATTAATCCTGTAAAGGTGGACAATGACAGTTATTAGTGACAATGAGTCGTGTTTCACTGGTTTGAGCAAAAACCTGGATGGTTTGTGAACGCTGCTCTCCATCACTGGTGTAGCATGTAGCATGTAGCATGTAGCTGGCCACTGGGTGGTGCTGCGTTTTTTCTGGAGATGATGTTTCCAATCGTTGAGGAACCCCAGCCGGTTCTATTCTATCTATCCTGGTGACTGGTGGATATAAACGTGTGTTAGGAGACGAGACCGGGGTCCTTAAGGTTCAGGTTAGACGAGGTGCTCCTGAAAACCGAGGACAGTGACGTATGTAGCCTGCCGTTACGGAGGCCGTGGTGTTTGGATCTGTGTTCAGGAAGTCTAGAACTGTGTAATTTCTGTGGATGTGCTTTCAGAGATGCACTCTCTTTTATTTGTCAGTGGTTTTATATATTTATATTTGAATTTTTCATGAAGATAATCTTTGAAAAAAAAAAACATTGCCTTGCCAATCACTCTGAAAGTGTGTTGAATTAAAATCGTTTCAGTCCGAAGGCTGCAGTTTAATGGTCCAAAGAGCAGAGGTATGGATCACATCACTTCGACGTTGTTCCCAACAGCTCATTTCATATAGATCTGCAGATTTGTTTTTTTTGTTTGTTTTTATTCGATTAGTTTATTTTTAGTTTTTCTTCTTTTATATGATCATGTCTGGGAGTGTCTCAGGGCCATAAACCACCACAGCGAGGGATCTTCTCAGAATGTTTTCAGGAAGATGTTTCAATGCTCAGTCAAGGACCTAATCACACGGAAAGCCTTTCCTTTCCAAGCACGCCAATATAGAGGGATGATAGCTCAAGCCTCTTTCCACGTCTTGTTTTTTATTTTATTTGAGGATAAAACTCAGGTTCTGAATTCCTCTCTATCAAGAAAAGCCAAATATTTACTGCCTTCTGTGCAAGCAGCCTTATTATGATTGTCATGTCTGTTGCCCGCCAGGAGGGAACTTACTTTGCTTACTTTGTACTGAAATATATATTTTTTGTTTTTGTTTGTTTTTTTTCCAACCCATTTCAGTCGTCAACCTCCTTGGTCCTTAAAGAGGGGACAGGGAGAGGTGTGTTCAGACTTATGGTTAAAGATCAGTGTTAACGAGAAGGTCCTCCGATGTTGCTGTCTTTTAAATGCTGTTAAACCTTTAAAACCACACGCCTCACAGACTGCGTTTTTTTTAAGTGCCTTTTTATTTCTACATCCTGCTCACTCTCACAATCCCGTGTTTCAAGAGTTATTTATTAAAATAAAGAACCAAAACGATGAACTTGGCTCTCTGTTTTGTGATTAATGTTTGGTTGTGAAGTCCTCCTTTGATGTTCACTGATTATGCAGACAATTCTTTTAGTTATAAATGAATACTTATTCCAAAAATACAACCACATATACATACAATTTCCAGCAATTGTCCCCTACCCTTCATGTTGGCCCCATGACCCGAAATAGCATAATAGTTCTTTAGATGCTCATTCTCCTACACTGAGGCATTTTACCTACTTCTCCATTACGGGTGGGGCCAAACCCGAATTCAACTGTACAATCCCAGCTGATTTCCTGGCACTGAGCAGCTTGTTGTGTATGAGGGAGATCCTTAAACAAACTTGACCTTGATTTTGGGGTATGTGACCTTGCAGATGCATTTTTGATTGCTAGCAAATCTCTCTGAGCTAACGGGAAATGAACTGTGCCGTCTTACCCGTGGTCAGCCTTGCAAACCCTTGCCGTCTTTCTCAAAACAGTCACTGATAAGTTACATGTTCAGAGGTTTGGGACACGATATCAAGCTTTTGCATTAAAAAATCATTACAGGAAATAATTCAAACAAATGTTACTGATTGCTTTTTAATGTTTTACAGTTTCTAATTACATTGTTTAGCCACAAAAGTTCAATCAATTGGTTTCCAATAGACATCTGTCTTTAGTGACTGACAAGTATTCAGCATCACACCGTTCCTGCTTTACACATAATTGGACAAAAGTCCATTCTTCAACAGGACAGTGATCTCAATGATTCTTCAAAATTGTGTCAAAATTATGTAAGATAAGATAAACCTTTATTGGTCCCACAAGTGGGAATGTCCAGCCCAAAGAAATGCCAAACGTTTTGAGAATTGTCTTGGACCCTCCCAGTCTCCAGATCTTTCTCTCGTTGACTTGCAGGGACCCACAGGTTCCAAATGAGCTGTTTGCTTTCATGGGAAATGTGCTGGGAGGGTTTATACACAATGTTTTTCTGAAAATAGCTGGAAAGGATGCCACAAATTTGTTGCTGTGAAAAAGGGAGGGGGGTTTAATTGAATGAAACTCATACGTGAGGTTTCAGATCCATTTAAATAGTCTATTAAATCAGCATGTTCTCAAACGTATTTGTCCTGGGGACCAGTCATGTCAGGCTTTGGGGAGGCACGGCCCGACATAAAAGACACCCGGAGAGTGCGTCCGCATAAATAGATTACTAGATACAACTAGTATTATTATTATTGATTTTTTGTCATACACCACGACCCTTACAGTTATTATTACTTTTACTGTTAATATTATTAATACTTATTTTTATGTAAGATGACTTAAAAGGATTGCTTTGGTAAAATTTTTGATTATTGCCAAATATTTTATTGCCATGTTAATATACAGATATGTAGTAATTAGACTGTTGTTGTAATAATAAAATAAAAAACATAATAATAATTATAATAATATTTATTTAGATTTTTCTGAGTTTCTCTGTTTCTGTCCTTGTTTAAAAAAGCGTTCTCACACAGATTTGTGGTTTGGAAGGGCATCATTGGATGGACGCTTCCAAGAGAAAGAATCCAGACTTGCTTGCTTTGAACGCGCCATGATTTATCGATAGCTCCTGTAACGTGTGTGTTCGTGAAAAGTTTGGAGTGAATGAGACAAACCGCGGGAACGGCTCCGCGGACCGGCAGAAAAACTCTCACGGACCAACACCGGTATATTACACTTTGAAAACATTTGTTTGGATTATTTTAAACGTTTTCTTGTCATGGCATTTTGAAACAGTGTTTTTGTCCCCAAACTTCTGGCCTGTACATGACGGCTCCGGGTTACATCTGGACCGCTTCCCTGAAGGCCTGTATATATTTCAGGAAACCTGAACAAAAACATAAACCTACTTAATATTTATAATGGTGTATTTGAATAAGACTACTTGGCCTACTTTAATGTCTTTACAGCCCAGAAACAAGTACAAAACACACATATATGACAGATGTCAGGAAAATGTATGCATGTAGCCTAAAGGCAGCTAGTTTAGGGTGCTGCCCCTTTCATCAGAAGATTGTGGGTTCAAATCCTGCTAGTGACTGCTAGTGTCACCACTGAGGTATCCTTGAGCAAATCACCATCCCCACACACTGCTCCCCAGGTGCTGCTTCACTTGGTAAATGGGTTAAATAGTTTAAAGGCAAAAAAAGGTGTTTAGACTGTTCACACTGTGTGCTGTGGTGTGTTCATGTGTGACTATAAGGGGCTGCTTTACTATACATCACACTCTTTGCATCTTCAAGTCTTTGATGCCATGCTCAGGTGTTCTACTGAACTGTAGCCATCATGGTTCAACTCCTAAATCATGCGCTTTTTTATCCCAGTGCAATAAGAGTACTGAATGCTGCTATAAAAAAGGTTCAAACAATGTGCAACAAGACAAAATTATTTAGGCATTTTCATGCAATTAATGTAAAAAGATTGTGGATCATGCAAAAACGGGATGTATGCTTTGTGGGAGTGAGTGTGTGATCATGTTTTAAGGGTTGCATTAAGGGATGGCACTCTAAATATATTTGTACTTGTTGCAATGACAATAAAGACTATTCTATTCTATTCTATTTTAGATTCAGACACTCTTTCCTTGCTACCCTGCTAGGGAGCGTTTGTTTTGACATTAGTCTCACGCACTGCCAAGGCCTGTGCCCAGAACTGACTGAAGATCCTTTGATATTAACTAGTGGCTCTTGTTGAAATGTTCCAACATGTTTTGACTATCATACAGGCTGGATCTGTGTGGAAATTCCTCAGAAGTAGTTGGTGACTTTCCTCTTGATTGAATTCTGCTAACACAGCCACTCAGTTTGAATAATATTGAATCTGAGGAAACGGCTGAGAGCTGAACCCTTTCTTCCAGTTACATTAGGGTAAAAGAGCCAAATTCACAGGGGATGAAAGTGTTTGCTTATTTATTCATTTTACTTTTCTAATATGATATCTTTTCTCAGCATACGATGTGAAAAACACCTTAATATAAAAAGATTTTCACAGTCATCTCAAAATATTGACACATTTTACATGGCCAAATCTTGTATAAATGTCATTCATGACAAATGTGCACATTAGCAGTTTATATAAAGTCAGGATTTGCTCATTTTAGATTAAAATGAACAAGGTTTATTCCTTATTATGAATAGCTATGCTGTTTAATGCAGTCAAGTTTAATTGGGTGGATTTATGCAGGTGAAAGGCGGAGCTGGTTGCAGGTAGAAGTTGTAGCCTAGGGCTGTAAAAAGTAGCTCTGAATGGCCGTGCCTCGCAGACACCATGCACAGACAGGTTTCCACATACCTGACCGCACCACCATGACAACAACAGGTTTAAACCTGCGTGCACCAAGCCTGAACGACGGCGAAGTCATAGAGAGATATGTTGGTGACAAGCCAAAGCCCACAGGAAGAATGTAGGAGGGGCGAGAGTCAGAGAGTGAGAGAGTGAGAGTGAGAGACACGGCGGCTTTGATAGCTGAGAGCAGGTCACTCAGAGTCTCTTTTTGTCACGTTTGGCGGAAGATTGAACCAGGACTCCTGCTGAAATCTCTTTCTGCGCTTTAAATAATGTGTGCATTTTCTTCAGGGACATTCTGAACACTCAGGTTTCCAATCAGTGAGGGAGCACAAGGTGCAAAGGTGAGTTCTTTCTTCTCACCCTGAATAATTTGACCACTGAGTCACTTGTTCTTTTTCTTGATAGAAATCTCCAATTTTTCTTCAGATTTGGTCTGAAAGCCACCGCCAACACATGCCACTCATTCTAGTTCATTGCATGTTGGTGTGGCATGTGAACAAGCTGCAAGGTTTGGGTTAAATGTGTGGAACTGAGGAGTGTATGCAGTTTTTAAAGTGGTGGAAGGGTGCTTTGCTCATTTTTAATCTTGGGTGCTACTTGGAAACCGCTTGAAGCACAGTTTGGTCCTGAAAGTTGGATATCCTGATATCCTGATATCCTGAAATTGGACCCACCCTGCCACTCTGCTTCCTGTCTGGATCTTAACTCACTGTTTAACCATCAGAGTTAATGATTAACCACCCTCAGAACCGAGCCTTGTTAGTCATCAGATGTGTCATAGCAGCACTGCTGATAAGGTCAAGAGTCTTTTGTGAATGAAAATTCAACAATCGGTACTTAAACGGTCCTGTGTTTCTGTTGCTGAACTCTGAATCATTTATGTTGGTTCTAATGTAGTAGGTACAGGTCAGTGTTGGTTAAAAATGTAAAAACATATTTTAAAAAAAAATTACGCCAGTTTCCATTCAGTTTGAATCATTCCCACAACCATGTTGACTTTGAAAAGTCATGATGGAGGTAAACAGCCCACTCCCTCATGGGCCCGGACACAACCTGTTTACAGTAGACAGTTCGACTGTAAGATCAGTTTCTATTACTCTGGTGGAGCTTTACTTTTCAATATAATGCTTGTAAGGAAAAGGCTTTTGATGTACACTATATTGACAAAAATATCGGGACATACCCAATGGATTGTGGACTGGGCCCCTTACTTCCAAAGGACACTAACTTTGTGGACTCAGATTGGGGAAGAACATTTTCTGGGACTGTGTCCCAGTGCACAAAGCAGCTCCATAACGACGTGGCTGGAGGAGTTCAGTGTGGAAGAACTTGAGTGGTCCACACAGAGTTCTGACCTCAAACCCAACAAGCACCTTCAGGATGAACTGGAACAGAGGTTGCGATCCAGACCTTCTTGTCCAAACTAAACATCAGGCTTGGTGTGATGAATGGACAGAATGAATGGACACAAATTCTCACAGAAACTCCAAAATCTTGTGCAAAGCCTTCCTAGAAGCGTGGAAGCTGTTGTAGCTGCAAAGTGGTCCAACTCCATGTTAAAGTCAATTTATAGACTGTTGGTGTAACAGTCAAATGTCCCAATACTTTTGTCCATATAGTGTACAGCCCTGATCCAAAGACATATCCTCTGGTGCCACGTTTCTCAAACTAGGGGGCCACAGGGGCCTCTTGTTCTCTCTCTATCTTCAAATATCTCTAGAAGACTCATCTGTTCAGAGCTGATCTTATTGCACTACAAGCTACATAAAGATTTTAGCACCTAGAACTCTCCTCTGGTTCTCATGCTTTTCTGAAACTCGAGTGGTTTTTCAAATGGGGCAACTTCCGGCCTGGTGGTCAGAGAGTTTCCCCTGAACCTGAATGTGTTAGACATAAAGGAAGACATTCACACTGTTCAAACTGTGTGTTGTGGTGTGTTCACATATGACACCTGGACACATTACAATTATGCATAAGCTGTAAGATACAAGTGTCTGAAAATTAATGTACTGTAGTGTTCCCACCCCCATCACTCAGTGAGCTGCTGAGAAATAATGTCTTGACGTTTCATGTGATCTGGAGTTACTTGCACATGTCGCCCACAGAGATGGCCTTTAAGCGAACAAACGTACATACATTGTTTGTTTTTAGCAGTATTTTTTTCATGCTGAATTTAAAATATTGCACAAACATACAATTTTATATAAACATGTTTTTGTCTTATACGGTAATTTTAGCACAAAAGGAAAGGTGCATTAACATGTGCAAATATGTGTACATTTTAATGTGCCTTCTGCAGAGGATGTCACTTCTCTTTGTAACACAACAAAGCATGTACAGTACTGATCCAAATTATTGGCACCCCTAAGTTAAATCTAATAAACAACCATGAAAATATATTATAATATAATGAAATTAAGAATAGAGGCAGAAAATATATGCTGAACAAAAGGCCAAACAGGAAAACACTACTGACAGAAAGACAATAAAAGACATGGTTAAATTTTGTCACAATCCTTCTGGAATAATGTTTTATGGACAGGTGAAACAACATTAGAACTTTTTGGGAATGCAGCACAACAGTTTTTAGGCCATAAATTAAAAATCCCATACAGAAAAGTACACCCTGTCTGCAGTAAAACATGGTGGTGGTTTTATGATCATGTGGGTCTGCTTTTGTTCCCTTTGGCACTTGAGGCACTGAATCAGGAAATCGGAGGAATTACCAAGACATTTTAGAGTGAAATTTATTATCCAATGTCAGAAGACAAGGATGTAGGTGAAGGTTTTGGGTCTTTCAAGACAATGACCCAAATCAGACATCCAGCAACATATATGATGGTTAAAAATGAAAAGATGGACTGTTTCAAGCTGGCCAGCAACCAGTCTTGACCGAATTCCAGTGGAAAACCTTGGGAGAACGCTTAAATCTGACATCGCAAAAAAAACACCTGCAAAAAAATGCACAGCAATGGAAAGGTGTCAGAAACTACCAGCAGAGGGTTTCGAGAGGTTTCTAGG
Organism: Ladigesia roloffi; assembly: GCA_037577295.1. NCBI lineage: Eukaryota > Metazoa > Chordata > Actinopteri > Characiformes > Alestidae > Ladigesia > Ladigesia roloffi. Next base: position 28,631,577 of record JBBKCR010000038.1, on the reverse strand, counting down.
TGGTGATAAGGAACATTTGGAGCCTGCCATTGTTGACAAAGGTTGTGCAAGCTAATATTTGTGAGGGGTACTAATAACTATGCCCGGGGCACTGTTGTGTTTGCCAATAATTCTGAAAAGGACTGTAGGTCGAACTATCAGCACCAATATTCTGTATAGTGGTTATTCTCAGTATAACAATGCTGTGACACCAGAAACGACTTGTCTTATCCCTGGTATGTGTGTTTTCACAGTGTTGTGTAAGCTATTGTTACACTTAGTCCCACCTCTGTCATACACACAATAAACCTAGACACATGCAGGACAGCCTATAATCTACTGTGTGACATGTAATTTGATTCCTAGATGGACGTGAGGCGGGTGTTGGTTCCAGCTCTGGCAGGACTGCTCTGCTTCACCATAGTAGGTAAGATCTTTTACTTCACCACTTCTCATTTCCAGTTCCTGCAGATTAGCGATGTAAATATGATCTTATTTAAAAATCTTCTTTAATTACTTAAGAACAGACAGAGTAATTTGTTTGTTCATTACTTTATGCAACCAAGCTGGAGCTCTAATGAAAGTTAACCCTCTATGGCATGTATTTTTATTTTAAGAGAAAAAAATATATCACCCAAGTTTAAATTAGTATTAAATTATATTCCGGTCATATAATGTGTCCCCTAAAATATTTTTGTTTGTTGCCTCAGGGCAACAAGATGCTACAAGAGTACTAAAATGCCATGGTATTTTATTTAATATAATAAGTGGAAGGAATAAACACACAATAAATACATTAGATGTTTTATTGCAACAACAACAATTTCATTAAGCGTTATTTTAACAAACATCACTTACAATTGTTTTATTGATCCGTAGGTTAGAGATTTGCTGTATGTGTCTGTGTTTATATATTTAATACTTTAAATATAAACACAAACTTATTTATATATATACCTATATATTAACCTTGGTGGTTTAGTACACTTGTAGCATAGTTGCCCTGAGGCAACAAACTAAAAGTGGTCTTACTGCTTAATACAATTTACGTATATAAATAAGATAAGATAAGGTAAGATAAGAAAGAACATTAACTATCCTGAGGGAAATTAAATAAAGACAAATGTTGTCTTTGCACAATAAGATATGCTTCTTCACATAATCATGTGCATCACAGAATTTGTTGTACCAATTTTATTTCAAATGAAACATGTTAAAAATGAAAATTATCTTACCTTCTGCTAGCAGTTTGCGCAACCCAGCTAATGGCTAAAAAAGGGGTTAATGGTTATTGAGGTTCCCTTTGCATCATGGGAGTAAAATTGCCTAAGGAGTGTTAAAGAGGGGCCTGGTCAAGATTTTATGAGCCCCATCCACTGATCTCTTGGTCTGCAATTTCTCCACTGCTACAGAATATAAGTTACATTTCTGTTATACACCTGGTCCAAATATGTTGGGAATTACAATAGAAGTACAATATGGAATGTGTCCTGAAGCAAAACATTTTTAAATAACTGCTGGATACACACAATGTTCTTGGTCACTGATCTGCTAAATAATGTAAATGTATTATGCATTCCTTTTTAATGTAGAATAAAGTTGTTCAGGAGGGAAGATTTTAGATCTGTATTGAAAGTACTTCCCTATCTTGAATGCTAGTACTTTTGTTGTGTGATTGACCAAAGACCAAGCCTGATCTTTAGTTCTGCATGAGAAATGGTTTGTGTCTTTTTAACCATAACTTCCTCTTTTACGTTTACGTTTCCTCTTTAAAATGTAGATGCTGCAGCTGAAGGTAATGAATGCACAAAAGCCGCAGCGCTCTTCTGCAGTGACTGCCTTATGGTTGGACCGCAGTGTGGATGGTGCGCACAGAAAGTAAGTGTTATTCTTTATTCTTGATTTTAATTTGGTCATTATTCTGATGGGATTTCATGAAGCAACATTTCTCAGTTCTCAGTTGGACAAGTGCATCTTCTGCTTAAGGCTTTTGTACAAAATCTTACTTCATGTAACTCCAAGCTCTGTACAATAATCACACCAATAATAATAATAATAATAATAATAATAATAATAATAATAATAATTATTATTATTATTATTATTATTATTATTATTATTATTATTATTATTATTATTATCATTATTATTATTATTATTAAAACTTAGAATAATAGCTGCTAAAATAGACATATACTAGTCCACAAAGTTGGAAGCACGGTGTTATCCAAAAAGCATTAGGATTGTCCTTCACTGGAATTAATGAGTCTATTCCAAACCCTAAAAAATGTCCCAATACTTTGTCTCATATTGTGTGCCTCATCTAAAAGCAAGAAAAAACCATCTGTCTTGCAATACCACAGCATTTCTCCGCAAATGACAGTGTACAGTAGCAGTTTTGCTACATCAGATTTGGCTTATTTTTAAATGTGACAGTGATCTGTACGTTTACGCCGCTGATACATGTTTTTTTCTCTCTGTAGGACTACAAGTCTTCACGATGCGATGAGAGTCAGGCTCTTACTGATAAGGGTTGTGCGAACATCAACAATCCTCGCGGCAACCTCTCCATCGATGAGAACAAAAGTGTCACAGAACGTGCGGAGACAGAGAAACTGAAGCCAGACCAGATCATACAGATTCAGCCCCAGAAGCTGACGCTCAACCTGAGACCAGGTACACACCTCAGCTCAACAAAGACCACAGACCTGCTCTCAGACAACAATTGCATTTAAAATGTCAGATGGGGTTCAGAAATGTCAATACAAAACAGTAAAAATCAGCAACTACATACTGTAAACTGCCTGTTACTATAGGGTACAGAAATGTCTGCCAGCTCATTTTGGAGATCTGGCTCCCTGGGATGTCTAGTTCCAGCCACAATCTATAACACTTGCTCTAACTAATTCACTTTTTCAGAAACCAGTGATTGGCTAGCGAGTTAACAAAGCTGGAATGATAGATGTAGGATGTTTGATATAAATTGGAGCTAAATTTACTGCAGCTGAAGCTTAATGATTCAGAAGCTCAAGCCATTTTAGACAACGTCATACTTCCAACACTGTGTACACAGTTTGGTGAAGAACATTTTCTAATCCAGCATGACTGCAAGGTCCATGAAGACATGACTGGATGAAAGCCCAACACCTTTGGGATTAATTGGAAAGGAGATTGTGATCCAGAACTTCTCATCCAACCTTAATGTCTGAGCCCATAAATGCTCCACAGAATGAATGGACACAAATTCCCACAGAAACTCTGTAATCTTGTGGAAAGTCTTACAAAAATAATGGAAGCTGTTATATATAAATGGGGATCAGCTCCAGATTAAAGCCTATGGATTTGAATGCAATGTCATTAATGTCCCTGTTGGTGTACTGGTCAGGCGTCCCTATACTTTTGTCCATTCAGTCTCATTAGCTATTATTTTGGTTAAGTAAGAGAGTCTCAAATGTCTCTTTCCTGTTCAATCTGCTATATAAAGCTATGACGTTGGTTTTACATCATAAAGTGTTGAATATAAGTGGCTTTCTGTTGAACATATAATGCAAATAATGTTGACATTAAAATTAAATTCTTCATTTGATGCAAATTGGAAATTAAGTGAAATAATGTAACATTAGAGTAATATGGTATGAAATACATTCAGTGCTAGATTTAAAGTTAGATTGCACCATGAATTTGGTGTATTTATGCAACTAGTCACGTGCTTCAGTTATATGCTAGCTCCATATGCTAGCCGTGGCTTGTGATGCAAAACAGCTATTCAGTATAGCCACTACTTCAGACCAGATTACCCCTTTCAATTAACCACATTGAAATAAAATTAATCTTTGTATTGAACTTGTCTCATACTGTAGGTGAGCCTCAGAAATTCTCTCTGAAGTTCAAGAGGGCGGAGGATTACCCCATTGACCTGTACTACTTGATGGACCTCAGCGACTCAATGACACAGGATCTACAGAACGTAAAAAATCTTGGAACCGATCTTGCAAAAAGGATGCAGGACCTCACCTCAGACCTTCGACTTGGTGAGACCTAGAGTTCTCAGTGTAATTTTTTTTTGACTAAATTCATACTTTGGCAAAAAATAAAAATGCCCAGGAAATACCCAGCGCTAGATTCTGTTAAAATTTTCCTCCTCAACACTAAGCTGAATTTACATAATCATTTACTGTGTTGTAGGAATAACAAACACCTCATTCAAGCACTAGGTGACATATCAGAACCATACAATAAATAAAACAATCAGACAAATAATTTGCCATCAAGAGCAGGAATAGTACACATTGAGTGTGTCCAAAATCGTGCACTCAAAGTGATTGCACTGGAATAGTGCGCACTGAGCACTTCCCCCTGTAGTGCACACTGCTGTGGGTAAGTGTTTTATGAAATGGAACACTAAAGTTTTGCACTTAGTGAAAGTGATGGACAGACATTTAGCCTTGATTCTCCAACCCGACAAAATATCATATGATATTTTCATATATATGATTTTTTTCAGTTAAATAATTGTATTTATGCGGTCCAGTTGCCTCCGCTTGGGCTTGGATTTCACTGTTGGCCACCATTATTCAACTCTGAAAACGTGTCGAAAGTCCCTCTGCTTCATCTACATGGTCCAAATGGCGTCCTTTTAGTGTGCATAGAGTGAATCGCTGCACGCTGCCTTTTTTGACCCTTATTTGTGCGCCATCCAGCTACTTTCAGTTTTAGATTGCTTGTCAGTGTGAACGCACTATGCACTAAAATCACGCACTACAAGTATGTGAATGTGCAATTTCGGACACAACCATCTAGCACACTCTTACTCAGCACAGACATGCTTTAACTTGCCCTTCCTGACAGGGTTTGGTTCGTTCCTGGAGAAGCTGGTCATGCCCTTTGTGATGATGACCCCTTCAAAGCTGGCAAACCCATGTGCACCACTCAGCTGCACACGACCCTTTTCCTACAAGAACGTCCTGAACCTTACCAGCAATGGACAAGCGTTCACCAACATCGTCAGCCAGCAGAAAACATCTGGAAACTTGGACTCTCCCGAAGGAGGGTTCGATGCAATCATGCAATCTGTTGTCTGTGAGGTGAGGCACTTGCAGTTGAATCCAGCCCCAGGCTGTGCTCATAATTTGAAAAATAATGACTTAAAGTATAGTTTATACATGTATACATATATATTTGTGTTCCCTCTCATAGTCATAGTTCAGTCGTTTTTAGTTTTGAACCGAGCTAATAATTGTTCGCAGAAACCCCTGCAAATGTGCAGAAATCGTAAATATCCTCCACATTTTTTTCTGCTGCTTTCTTCATGCCAATAAATACATTTTCATGTATTTTAGTGCTACAGTGTTAAGAAAATTTGAATTTACGAAGGGTTTAAAATGAATAGTAATGGAAATATAGCTACATTTCAGTATAAAATAACCGGCGAAAGAACACAAAGCAACTGTATACTTAACGGTGTCTTTGGATGGTGAAATACCACTGTTCTCCGAGGCGGGAGGTTTTCTCCTTGCATATTTATTTATTTATTTATTCATGTGAATTTCTGATAT